>JANHZU010008922.1:162563-178398 GCA_032468055.1 Acrochordus granulatus | reverse complement strand
AAATTTCCAGCTTTATTTTTATTTCCAAAAATGCTTCTGGACATCACGTGGGAAGTAAAGAATTCTTAGAAAATAAAATGGGGTGAGAGGTTGAAGTCCCATGTTTTTTTTTAAATATATCCAGGCAAGGAAGCTGAGAAGTGGTAAGTATATTCTGGCAGCTTCAGGGGTTCGTGGGGAGCATCCTTACCAATGTAGTTGTGGTTGATGAGCATTTTCAACAACAAGCCATATTCATCCCAGCAGTGATTTTAAGGCCACCCACAATATGATCCCAAGTTTTCAAATATGTCCTTAAAAATTGGTGCCCCCTGCTATAGAACTCAGCCATTTGTAAGGCAAGATATACTTTTAGTTAAAGGGACTATTCTTCAGAGTTTTCCCAAAACAAAGGAAATAGATTGAACTATATTAAAAAGGTAACTGATTTTAGAAGGTAGCCCTAAAAGAGCTTCTAAGGAAATGCCCATAATGAAGTAAGAGTTATAATCTGTAAATCACACTTGAAAGCTGGATCAGCATCTCTGTAGGCCTGAGGAATATAATCATTCCTCAGTATCTATGTCGCTAGATACCCTTTGTTTCTTGATGTGGATCAAATGAATGTGTGAGAGCTACACCTTACATATACAAATAAGTAAGATTCAAATTGTGGAGTGCAATGGCCTGTGGGACATGGTGGCTTAGCAGTTAAGATGCTGGGCTTGTTGGCCAGAAGGTTGGCAGCCAAGTTCGAGACCCAGCATGATCACAGAAGCATCTTTGGACAATGCTGGCTCTTCAGCTATGAAACCCACTAGAGCCGGACACGATTGGACAGGGGAAATCTTTAAGATTCAAATTGTATTTTTAATTGCTAGTTTAAAAGCTTGTTTGGGAGGGATTCACACCCAACACTGGTTCCCTTTTTATTCTTAGTTAGCCTAAATGTGGAGCTCAGGGGCGGAGGAGGGGAGGTGACTGCTGGCATGTCCTGCCCAAAATTAATTTCAACAAAGTATGCACACCCCAAAACACTGAAACACTATTCATTGTCATTATCTAGGATGATGCATTAATCACTTTTATTTTAAAAACAGCTAAAGAATTTGGAACTATAATTTAAAAATTTATAATATAAAAATAAGACACAGTGAAGCAGAATAGATCTGACAAGCACAGAATTGTAACATTAATACATTTAGAGAAATCAAGATTACATATAGAGAAGAAATGCTACAACAGGGGCAAAAACAATAAAAAATACAATTTTGAGGTATATTTTGGGTAGGAAACTAAAGACTACCCCTGCCATATACGGTGGGCCAAACTAAGGGTCCAGTGCAACCAGAAATTTGGATCTCCCTCCCGCCCCTTAAGATATTGCAGATACATTCCTGCCAAACCAGTTATCACAGCTATATATTATAATGGAATACCCACAAAGCATGAACTAAAATAAGCTGCAATACCTACAAAGTATCTCACAGAACACATTAGACACAAAATATATGTATTTTAATTCTTCTTTAATTATAAAACAAAGCCTTTTTTCAGCATTTGGGATTGGTAAGTGGAAGGCAATGCCTGGCTTTGCAAGCGGGAGCTCCAATGGTTCTAGCGAGAATGCTCAAGGTAGCAAGACGATCTTGTAATCTTAACAGCTGGCAGAAAAGGAGGCCTTGGTTAATGACCTAGTGGGGACATGGTTGGGTATTGTCCAAAATGATAGCAGGCACAGGGTTGGGGTTGCTGTTTAAATATCCTAAGGAAAAAGGATATTCCGACCCCCCAAAGCCAGATATATTTATTAACTATAACTCTGTGCAACTTACAGCTTATATTTATCCCTTTTTCTGCCCTGATTTTTCCCTCTGGGAAGCTCCTGGTGGCTAAAATGCTGCTTCTCCATCCCTATACCCAATATTTCCCCAAAGGTAGAGAATACCTCTGAGGGCTAAGATGTAGGAGCTACTTCCTCCTACCATGCAGACTCCAAGCCTTGGCAGTCCTGATATCAGTTGCCAGATGTGGCAGGGACAGCAAGAGAAATGGAAGAGATGGTTATTTGGAATAGTGATCCCTCCAATTCCCCAAAGGAAATTACCAGGGATGGGGGGCATTCCCACAGCAATCTTGGTGGCCAATAGGAGCAAGGCATGTCTTTGCCCCTTAGCCTACCTCAGTATGAAGCACCAAGGACTTAGTGTCGAGGAAAAGGAAGATGACCTTGATGGAAGTATGCAAGATTTTCTGCCTAGATAAAAGGGTTGCAAGCAGAGCATTTCCTCTATATCCTTGATAGTGACCACCTGCAGCAGTAAGCACATGATCATCATTGTTACCATCACTGGTACACCCTGTGCTTCTACTTCTTTGCTGTCCCTTGAAAGAAAAGAGTGTGCACATAGGTTGTCACAGCCAGAAATGGAGCAGGAACAACATAGCAGCAGCAAGTAGGGGACTGTTGCGCTGGCTGCAGAATGCAGAGAAGGAGGGAGCGATTAGCAGGGACAATGGGGATAACCCTGCTTAGGGAACCCCCAGTGCAACTGTATACACTACCACCCCCTTAAAGTGGCTCTGTCCACAGATTATTTTGTAGCAGATTTCCAGGCAAAATAATGCCTCCTAGACATGCCAAATTCTACTTTCATTTCAATCCTATTCTGGAATTGAAAACTCCTCCGACTGTTATGTGTCACAGAAGTTATTTGAGTTTTTCCATTTTTAAACCCAAGAAGAAAATTTAAATTTAGCTTACCCTTAATTCCATACTTAAGCAGTCAGTATGTTGCAACTTCTATGCTAAAATAGGTAGCTATGATTTTGTCACCCAGCTACATAACCATGTAATAGATAAAATCATTCCTATATTTATTTACTTTAATCCCGCCTTTATTGGTTTTATAAATAGCTCAACACAGCAAAGATACCTAATACTCCTTCCTTATCCTATTTTCCCCACAATAATAACCCTATGAGGTGAATTGGGCTGAGAGAGAATGACTGGCCCAAAGTCACCCAGTCTGCTTTCATGCCTAAGGCAGGACTGGAGCTCAGAGTCTCCTTGTTTCTAGCTTAACCACTAGAACAAACAGGCTCTATCCACTACTAGACCATCCAGGACCAAACTGAACAACATACAGGTAGCTAAATGACTACCCTGCCTTAGTGATTGTCTGAAGTTATGACAGTGCTGAAAAAAGTAACTTTATAACTGGCCCTTGCATTTCCGACTGTCACATCCTCCCCATGATCACATGATTGGGATTTGAGTGCTTCGTAGTTGGTGGGCATTTATGATCATTGCAGCATCCTGTGGTCACATTACCATTTGTGTGCTTTATAGCATTTGACAAGCAATAAAGAAGTCAGCTGTAAAATCACAATGCAGTCACATGAAGCCTTGTTTAACAACTGAGATCACAGCAGAAGTGAGGCTGTAAGTTTGTCTTGGTCATATGATGTTTTGCTTAATGACAAAGTTGCTGATCCCAATTGTGGTCATTAAACAAGGACTATCTGTACCCCAGGGATGGATAAGCAACCTCTGAGAGCTTGCAGTTGTAATTCCTTCTACTAATCTTCTAGAAAACCACAAGTACTCTTGGTAAAATAATGATGCTGGAAGGATCAGTGCTGAAATTTAAGGCCCATCTGTATATTTGGGGATATTAAAGTGAGGATGGGATGAGGAGTCTCTTGGACTTTTATTTCTACTTTAGTTTTCCCAAATTATTCTACCGTTCTTCTCAAAGAAGGTATTTTAAGATTAGATTAGTTTTAGTACGAAAAGTATACTTTTTATTATGCTAATGAAGTTTACAATTAGGCCCATATCCAAACTATTTCCAGAATATCAATTTGAGTAGATAATAAGTTAGTAGTAGAACTAGTAAACATTTAGTTCTCGTTTTGTGATTGTTGTACAAATTTTATCAGTACTAGGAGTGGTACAGAGGGCTCTGTGGCTGAGTTGTTAAGATGCAGGGCTTGTCAGCCAGAAGATCAGTCAGTAGCTTAGCAGCTCAAGACCCAAGTGCTGCCATGTAATGGGGTGAGCTCCTATGACTCGTCCCAGTTCCTGCCAATCTAGCAGTTTGAAAGCATGTAAAAATGCAAGTAGATAAATAGGTACTGTTTAATTTGGTGGAAAGGTAGCAGCATTCCATGCCCCTCCATGGATAGTGTTGCCCCCAAAGTGGGTCATTAGCTTGGTGTCGAAGCCAAATTGACATCAAACACGAGGTGTGGATTTTAATTGCTTTTTATTGCAGTACTGCGACAAAGAGGACCTCAGCTCTTAAATCAGCTGGGCCCCGATCAGCAGATCTCAGTGATTTTTATAGGAAAATACACACACCCACATTTGCTGTCCCAACCCCTCCAGTAACATGCGCATTACGTGTAGCAATTATTGGACTATCTTGTGTTTTACATTCCTAAAATCTACAGAGCTATCAGTTAAGAGTTTCATCCTCTATACATCTCTAGGTTAGGATAGTATTCAAGGTCTTCTGAGACATTCCTCCCTTGGCCATCTGGTCTCTTATCTCCAGACCCTCTCTTCTTCCTGTTTTAACAATAAATTAGTAACCTGATTTATTAAGGTTAGTTATCTTCAGACCCTCTCTTCTTCCTATTTTAACAATAAATTAGCAACCTAATTTATTAAGGTTAGTTATGCTGTTAGTTACATTCTACAAGAAGAATTATTTTCTTACCATTCCATCCAACCATCTCCACCCCCACATTTCTCAGTGATAATTACCAGGTAACCCTAGACATGACCTCTCAGTTCCTAGACCACTTGGCTTTGATCATGAACTGCTCTTTTAGCTTAAGAGGAAACCACAGAAAACATGAATAAGCCAGCATAAGACCATCAGAATTAAATTATGTAGGCTTGCAGTAAATTCTAATATTGTACCCAGTACTCTTCAGTTCTTAGCCTGTCAGTTGCAATTCACAAACCTTTTCAAGCTGGTTTCTACGTTAATGCTTGCCTTCTGAGTGTGATAGTAACAATCATCTCAAAGAAATGCTCAAAGATAATGAACCTACCCACATGGTTTCTCCTGGTAGGCCTTACATCAGGGACCCATGAAAGAGCAAGGACTGAAGATGTTACCTAGTCAGATAACAAAATGTTTGCAAGCAAACAACTCATATCAGAGAGTCAAACCAGAGAATTATTGTTTTTATCTTTAGCTGTTTGCAGATATGATGACTGCAGTCTCTTGTCATGATAAGATAATGAAGTCTCAGAAGTCCTGCACTTAGGATGGATTATTCATTTTAAAGGTACATTTATGCTCAGTGCATTTATGTAAGTAACTGAGAAGAAAAACTGTGTGCACATTTCAGAGTTATTTAGCCTACTAAAAGTTGAATTAATTGGACCTTTGGCCTGATTTAATGACATCCTTATGTTTCTAAAGGCAATTCTATAAACAGTATAAGTATTAGAAATTCAGATGGCCTATAAAATACACATTTGGGGATCCAGATTATGAAAAAAAACTTAAAATAACTAAAATGGGAAATGGATCAAAGTCATATATGTTTTTCATCACATACCTGCTTTACCAAACAAATTATTTAAAGTTCTTGAAAAAGGTGAATTGATGGAAAGCATAGGAGCTGACATGCCATGGGATATTGACTAAAAAATAGAAAGATATATTAATATAAAAATGGAGTGAGATTCTATCACAACATGGGCTTGTATACATTTTAGCTTGCCAACATGTACACCTAATAAGAATAAGCCTCTTTCAAAACAATTGCTTTGACTTTCAGATTGGCATTGATTAATTTGTTTTCTACATCTCCTAATTGCAGAAATAAAGTGTCAGATTCTTCTCGTGTTTCCACATGTACAAGTGGAAGGCTTTCTTTGAATTTAATTACTTCATGTATTGCTGTAATTAAAGCAATATACTGTACAGAACAGCCATTTTATTGACACCAATCATTTTCTGCCTGTAGATGCAACCCATAATTTAGAGAGAATATTACCTTTGAGTGTTGTGAACTCCACCTGGACAAAGAATATTTATTCAGCATAACTTCTCGTACCTGTGTGTTTCAAACAAAGCAAATGAACATTAACATTTAATCATATCTACATTATCCTATTTGCTTATAATTTTATATGATGAAACAATAGACACAAAACAACAAATATCTTAAAACTGTGTTCCTACCTTCCTATCCCAGAGAGTTCCACCCAGCAGAACGAACAACCCCTGAGAAATATTCAGAGATTAAAATTATTTCAGATATTTCAGTTCGTACACAAAGAATATTCAATAGCCTTCATTTCCCTCTAGTATAATGCAGAGGAAGAAGTATGAAATATGAAGAGATTAAAAAAAAAACATACTCAGCTTACAAAAATTGCAAACAATCTAAGGCAAAATTTAGAAGGGCTGATTGATCCATACTGAAAATAAAGTTTGGGTGCAAATTTTCAGAATAGAAATAGATGATCTGATCCCTCCCTGGTCTGGAATATCCACAGACAAGAAACTGTCTCAGGGCAGGTATCTAGGAATCAGGAAAAGGGAAAATAATTGCCTACAGTACTCAAGACCCAGAAATCAGAAGTGCTAATGTTAGGTCATGTCATGTTATTTTACACATTCTGGATTCCATTTTGTTCCTTGCCTTATTCATTCAGTTCAGCTCTGGACTGGCAAAGTATACACCAATTAGATTTAAAGTCAACTGAGTTAATTATCATTATTTATTTTGAACAATGTAGTTTGGCTTATTTGTATAACAAACCAAAATTCTAAAGCAAGCAACTGAAGACTTTATAGATAGGTCAACTAACTTGTCACTAGCAAGAACAATGTGATTTTCGAGAACCTCGTTCTTCTGTAGGGCAGCGGTGACAGTGACATTAGATTGCATGTTATGGAAAGACTGCTTGGATCATCTCTCAGTTCAGATTAAGTATGCATTTAAGGTAGTGAGAAATCCTGAGAAAATGTTAATGATGTTTTTGCCATCTACCTATGCCAAACAGTTAATAGCATTGATCCACGTACCTGAAAGGCATTGAAAATGGTAAACAACATATGGAATATAGCTGGGCTTCCTGGAACAACCGTGGCCAGTCCAAATGCCCAAGTAAGACCTAACAGCGGTGTCAGCACACCAATGCTCTTGGCAATTCGATACAAAGCACTCTTTTCTTCATGTATGGGCTTTTCCCCAATTGAACGCCTTGATATTTTTGCTATAACCACAACGGTAACAACAGTATTGACAGCAACAATGATCATGGCAGGAATCACTAACGCCAAAAGGGCTTTGCTTTCCTCCCAGTTGAGAAAGCAGGAATTTTTCTTTGTGTAAGAGGAAGATGGAAGAGTGCTCGCTATTGTGATGCCTGATATTACTAGAGGGCAGAGGTATCCCAAGCAGAAGCCGATGGCTTTCATGATGGTCTTGCTTGCATTGTGTAGAAGAAAGACCAAGTGGTAGAAGAGCATAAGTCCCAAAGCAAGCATCCAAAAGAAGACACAGAGGTAGAAATAATGAATGAAAAAGGTTCCTACTATGCAGAGATTTCCATCCACTGCATAATTTTGGTCATGCCTTGCAGCAACTGTAATAAAGCAGATGTCTGCAATCAAGAGAGAAACTGCAATGTTCAGAATACAAACGTGGCGCATGTATGCAATTCTTGTTTTGGTGACTGATTTCCACACAAGCAATTCTATTCCAATGCAAGCCATCAGGCTTAATATAGAAAGACTCAGGCCAACATAAGTGATATAAGTCAGTTCATCCAGTGAGTTTTCCTGGTGGGGAGACATCAGCATTGCAAAGGAAGTTGTGTGGTTGCAAGAGCAAATGACACTGTCCCCATCATCCTTAGTCTCACAGCCTGTATTATCCCAGTCTCCTCTTTCTGTCAAATTGAAATTCCAAAAGACACATTGTGGATTTTTCATAGCCTTTTCATGCTTTGAAAAAGTCATTTTGATCTGGAAATCCTCAATTATTTTTTTATAATTTATTACTGTTGTCATTACCAAACTATTTACCATTTCCTTTCTATACTGTGGAAGGATTCTTTCAATTGTTGAATAAGCCACACTGACAATAGTGCTGGATTGATTATTCAAAATATTAAATTTTGAATAATCAATAAGCACATTGCCCCTGAGGCCTGCAGACTGGAGAAAAGTAAAGCTGTTGTTATAAATGGAACTGCTGTTTTGACCAAGTACTGTTCCTTTGATTTGAAGACTATCATGTATGATTGAAGGAATAGTCTGGCTAAATGGTTGGAGTGATCTTGAAAATTGCTCCACTGAATCAAGTAATTGAGAGCTCCCATTCTGTGTATGCTTCCAAGTTTCTGTTGGACTGGAGATAATAGTTTCTACAGTAGACACAAAGTTCTGCAAAAAAGGGAGAATAACTCTTTTTAATTACCAGGTTGCATTAGAAAATCTTCCTGTCAGTTTAATATCTATGAATATTCTCATTAATCCAGATCATGATAAGTAGTAAAAATTGCAAAGATTTGCAAAGTTCCTTGAAAAAGCAAGTGGGCATAAATTACAAGATGTTATTAGAGATGTTTTGCCTCCTATCCGGAAGGGTTTTTCAATCCATCTAAAAATGAAAAAGAATGATCAGGAAATATGTACATTTCTAAAAAGGGAGTGGGAGAAGATGAGAAAACATAGCAAGGTTACATACAATGTGTTAAGTTTCTAACAGAAGGGAAGGGGTTTGGAAGAAAGGATGCAGGAGACAACAGTGTTTTCACGTAGCAAAATAAACGGAGAGACGTTTAGAAGGTGAAACATCTCCAGTAACATCTTATAATTTATGTCCAGTTGCCTTTTTAAGGAACTTTGCAAATCTTTGCAATTTTTTCTACTTCCTGTCAGTTTATTTAGTCCACTTACCAACTTCCAACACAGAGATCCTAGTTCTGAAGTCTAAAATTCTTCTCATATTAGAAATATGTAATTAGGTTCATAAATGTTAATATAACAGTGGGAAATTATTATACAGTGGATTATCCATTAACATCTATTAGCATCAGCTCGGCATCTATGAGTATAGGATACTGTAGAGTCTACATACAATTGCTATTGATATTTAATCCTTTCTCCATGAAAATTGGAAGTTTGTTCTGATTTTCAGATTATTACTAAATTTATCCTAAATTCAAGATAATCCGCCATAAACTAAGGCTACATCAATATATCATAGTTATTATAATTTCAAATGACCTACAATATTCCAAAAAGGAACATTAATTAGAAAAAAATATGAGCACCAAACTCCTATGCAATGGTATCAACTGTCTATTGTCAGTCCCAATGCAGCTTCCTGTCCCACCTAATAAAAATGTGTTTATGCGTGACATACTTGTCTACCAATAGGCATATATGTAAGTGTGCATATGTACCTACCAGAAATCACACTCCCAAAAAAGGTACAGCAGGAAAAAAATGTTTTAAACCAACTTGAGCTTCTGTAGAGTTAGCAGAGATCAACTGAGCAGTTGGGAATTATTGGAGAAAGTAGTGAAAAGAAGGGTCAGAAGTCCTTGGTGAGAAAAGTTGATTAAAAAGATTAGTTGAGGATCCACTCCTTCTGTAGAGAGCCTGAGGTTTTTCAGGTAAGGGAAAAAAAGTGTTCCTTATTCTGCTTTCAATACTAACTCCCTTCAAGAAATATAACAAGAAAAGTACCCCAAAGTCATTTGCCACTTACTTCCATATTCTCCTCATTTGCTTTTACTGGTACGGCTGATATCAAAATCAGGATTTTAAGAACAGCATCCAAGTTTGCAACAGAATTGTTTATTTCTTTCTGTGCCTCCTTGGTGGTTTCCTTCATTTTTTTAAGGAATGCTGGCAACTTCTGCTGTGATTCTGGACTGGAGGCCAAAGACTAGAATTAGAATTAAATATATTGAAGAAAAATTAGATGGCATGGCTGGATTATCAGCTAAACTGGTGGAAAAAAGCACTGCATGTTGGGAAATCTGCTTGTGACATGACAATGAAGGGGCAGCCACTTAAGTTTCTTCACAAGTTATCAATATCCCATTGCCACCAACTGGGACAAAGGGATATTGTGAAGAAGATGCCATAGTAATTTACTTTTCTCTCCTTTCTGGGTTGAAGACCAGCAGTTAAAGTAGGTTGGTTGTAATGAGTTGAGGGTGACAATTCATCATGTTCTGGTCAGGGCTGCCAGAATATAAGACTGAAAAATGCTCAGGATAGGGGTGATATCTCTGTCCTGGCTCTCATGGGTTCTCAGTGGCTTTTGATATCATTGGCTGTGGTATCTTGTTAGACTGGCTTGGAGATTGGGAGTAGGAGGCATTGTTTGGCAGTAATTCTCCGTTCTCTATGGCTGAATGTCAATGCCAATGGGGAAGAGAGATCCAGTCCCAAATCCTGTTATGTGGGATGCCTCAGGCTCAGGTCTCTTTCCCTTCCAATTTAGTATCTATATGAAATTGCTAGGAAAGGTTACCTGGAAGGTTGGAGTTTGGTATCAACAGTATGCTGATGAAGCCAATTATACAATTGTACCCTATGCTGGGCAAAGGATGTTGTTCAGGTGCTGGCTCAGTGCCTCGAGACTGTAAGGGCCTGTGTGGGGAGAAATTGGCTGCAAGTCAGCTTTAAGAAGATGGAACAGTTATGGTTTTTTGGTCCCTTGGGGTCAAATTGATTAACATCTCTGAATGGAATCACATTCCTCCAAACAGATCTTGTATGCAATTTGAGGGTCTTTCTGGACTTGTGTGCTAGAAGAGCAAGTAGCAACAATGGCCAGGGAGACCTTTGCACAAATTCATATTGTGCACCAATTCTGCCCATTCCAGGATTGGGAGATGCCTTAGTCATCTCCTGTTTGGATTACTGCAATGCATTCTACATGGGGCTGCCCATCCAAAAACTGCAACTGGTCCAGGAGGCAACAGCACATGCAGTTTTGGATTCCCAACAGTTCATTTGAATTACACCAGTGCTGTGTGAGCTTCACTGGTTCCCAGTTGCTTTCTGGGTGTAATTCAAAGTGCTGATTATTATGTCTAAAGCTCTACATGGTACAGGGCCAGATTGTTTGTAGGAGTACCTCTTCCTGAGGGTATATGCTCATCTTACTTGGTTAGACAGGGTGGCCATGCTACAGGTCCCCTCCCTTAAATGTTGTCACCTGATGGGGATTCAGAGGCACACTTTCTAGATAGTCACCCCTGTGATCTGAGGGATCCCTATTCTTTTAGCCTTCCTCCAATGTTGAGCTATGATGGGGGTTGATCTGGGAAGCCGTTTGTTCTGCCATCTGGGGGAAGAGAATTTCTGTTTTTATTTCTGTTTTTATTGTTTGAGCCTCTAGAATCATTATATGAGATAGTCAGCTATATATGTTATGTAAGTAAATAAAAGAAATAACATATTAACCTTTAGGAAGATTGTGTTAATGGAACTCTATGTTATTTAATTTTTAAACTCACATGGATTATAGAGAGTAAAAAGGAAGAAGCTGAACTCAGCTGCTAAACTCGGGTATATTATAACGTAGGACAGAATTCTAGCACACTATTCAAGTGAACACTGATATCACTTGGCATTCGCAAAGACATATAAATATATTACTGATATATACGTATGCATGCATGTATTATGTACGTACATACATTTATTTGTATGCTTGTATTTCACAATGAATGAATGAATGAATGAATATATTTCATTCATATGTATATATATGAATGGGAGGACTTACAACATTGCAGCATATGTGATATGACACTTAACGACCATGTTGCTTAGTGATGGCAATTCCAATCCCACTTACTGTTTGTTAAAGACTAACATGTTGTGCAGCTATTCAGAAACTGTGGAATGAGATGGAAAATGAATCTCTGTTCATGGTCATTGCCCAAAGACTATTGGGGCTTCCTAGACAATGTCAAGAGAGAAATGAATCAGTCCTCCCTGTGAGTAGACAAATATTTAGATCTAATTACCAGTTTGAAGAACTAAAGGGAAGCACACTCAGGCTTCATGCATTAATCAGAATTCTCAGAGCTCCTTGTTTCAACAGATCTCAGATCCCCTGACTTGGATTGGGCTCATTATGGACAAAGGAGCATGATTACCTCAGCAGAACTCAAGATGTCATCGATGGGACCGGCCAGGCAGCTGTTTTTATGAACAGTCCATTTTCTATGGTCACATTTATAGGTGACATTTCCTCTGACAGAGTTATTTGTCCCTTGGAAATTTAAGCAAGGCTTTATGATCTGAGCTTCATTTGCTCCCACACCAATGTCTGAGGAATTGCACGTCACATTCTTTGCTGTGGGGAAAAAACGGTTTTAAAAACATATATGTCAGTTTCTGAAAGATTCAGATGCCTATTTGCAGATCTATAAAATTAAGTCCAGTTCTTCAGGAGTGAGAAATCTCCCATCACACATATGAACAAAACACATGCACTACAAAGAAACTGTTTTTAACTGGAAAATTATGTAGTTTACACCAATAAAAGTGTTCACAGAGTAGCTGATCATGAAGATTTGCCCCCCAATAAATTTAACTTGTAGTTATTAAAAGAGGAAGCTTGTATAAGACTTGTTTAAAGACACAATTATGTAAGGCCTCATACTTAGGAGGAAAAAGAAAGTTTGGCTTCAAGTTCTAATTCCTGTTTTCCAATGAGGAAGTACAGAACAAGATATATTTGGAACAGAAAAAGTACCTCCCCCATTTTTCTACACTATGAAAGGCAGCATCTTCAGAGAAAAATGGAAAATGCAAAAGACCCAGCATTAACAAAATAATCTGTTACTATTCCCCTGCTAAATTTCCAAACTTTAGTGGTTTGTCCTAGAAGCAAAAACAAAAGAGACAGTTGTGAATTCCTGGAGCTCTCTGAGCTTGACTGTTTTTCTGCAGACGTTTCATTATCAAACTAGATAACATCATCAGTAGGAAAAGTATTAAGTCAACCTCTAGGAAAGGAAAAGTTATTTTATTTACCTTAGCTTTTGAACTTGTACTCAGGTTCATCATCAAAGGTACACAATTTATGAGTAAAACACACACAGAAATTGATTGATTTTTATACCAACTGAAATCTGCATGCCTGCTTGCAATTGGCTAGAATGTTATGCCATGGTTTGCGCTGTTAATAAAGGCAAGTGGAACAGAGAACCATGTGCTGTCAAAAATAAGACCATCTGTTCATGTAAGCTCAAAAAGCATCTATCATTAGTTGAAAGTTCTAATCTATGGGTGCTGCCCTTCCCTCTCTCATCCTTCCCTTCATCCTTCTCTCCTTTCTCCTTCCCTCTTCCTTGCGAAGCAGCATGTGTTCGCATTCAGTGCTAGCAAATGCCGAGTGGAAGGAATGGCTATTACTTCTCTCTTCTCCCCCATCTCTCCATATCACCCAATAATCCTCTCTTCTTTCTCTTTCTTTTTGATTGGGAAAGAAAAAATATTTTATTTACCTAAGCTTTTGAGCCTGTACTCAAGTTCATCATCAGAGGGACACGATTCATGAGTGTACCTGTTTCTTTCACACAGAAACAGATTGTTTTTTATACCAACTGAAATCTGTGTGCCTGCTTGCAATTGGCTGGAGTGTTTTGCTATAGTTTGTACTTGCAAACCACTTTCCCCAACCAACTACAGGTCCCTGGGATATCAAGTTTTGTCTTCATTCATGCACATCATCAATGCTAGAAGGGAGTGAAGTTTTCTCTCTTTATACACTGGTGGTTTGCTCTGTCGGTGTTGAGACAATGACAAAGAGACAATGCCCAAGTATAATAAGACTGAGTTGCATGCATTAGTGACTGATTTATGGAAAGGCATTCTTTCTTACCTGGTATAAAATCTAAGACCATAGCAGTGCTTGTCACACTATAATTGATTTGATTCATAAACACACAATGCACCTGCAGAATATGTCTTTTGGAATTACAGTGAATATCTGTGAAGTTTTGAATGTAATAGTAGCAATTGAGATTATCTTTTTTTCTTCTTTCTATAAATAATAAATCATTTAATTGAGGTTAGGTTTCAGCATCCAGAATAAGAAGCTAATCTAAATTAATCAGGTTTATTAAGAGAGGATTTATTAAGAGAGATGAGAAATCTAGTTAGATGAAGATATTCTATGTTAAATCTCCAAGAAAACAATTTTTAATTGTTTGTAAAAGCTCTGAAAGCTTCATTTGAGACTCTGAGAGCTTAGTCCCTGTTATCATCTGGACATCTTCCTTAGATCCCTGATGAGGGTTTCTTTTTCAATACAAACCAGAATTAAGGAATTAAGCATCAGTAAGGACGCTGGATCAATACGCTTGCTCAGTTCCTGCTACAAAGATGTAGGGCAGTGTTTCTCACACTTGGCAGCTTTAAGATGTGTGAATTTCAATTCCCAGAACTTCCCAGCCAGCTTGATTTGAAATCCACATATCTGAAAGCTGCCAAGTTTGAGAAACACTGATGTAGAAGCTGACTATGCTTTTTATTTTTGCTTTGTAGAAACAGGTGCATTTGACCTTGCCAGATCCTATTAAATTTCCAGCAGAACTGATATCTAGTTATTTATCAGCAGTACTTCTTCCACCCAGCCTAAGATTGCTTACCTGCCATAATGCGTGAAGATATATTATCATGAGAGAAAAAATAAACAGTGTAATTTTCCATCCGACTTGTACAACACTCCAGAATTCTTGTTGCTGGACAAGAAATTGTTGTCTTTATGGGATCTGTTATGATCTCTTGAGGCCGGGGCAAAGGAATTACTTTAATTGTTATGTTTCTAAAGCTGCTCAAAACATTTTGGGAAAAGTTGCATATATATGTGCCTAGAACAATAAAACCAGTAGATTTAACAAATGCAATACTAAAGAAATTAATAGGCAAGTTTAAAGCATCAACAACCACCATTAAAGCCCTCTAAAGGCAATACCTTTATTTATTTATATATTTATTAAATTTGTATGCCGCCGAAATCCAGAGACTCTCGGCGGCTAACAACACTAAAAACCATACATTAAAAACCCTTAAAATAAAAATAAAATAAAACCATTAAAACAAAATAAAAAATCCCTTTATGTGATTCTTTTTTGAATTCATTGATTGAGCTGCCTAATTCGAATTTGCATTGCCCATGACTCTGGGCAATGCAAAGTCAAGCAATGGAAATGATTGACAAGGCAGCTTTAGCGAATAAGTTATTTCACTGATAAAATTATTTTTCTCATGAATGGGATGGTGGGGTGAAATAATTCATGCCTTTACTCACCAGCCCAGTCCTGGTTTGCCCTGGGTACAGTCAGCATAGACGTGATACCTGTTGTCTTTGTAGTGTTGTACCACATACTGGCTACCTCCTTAATGGTCGTACCTTTTTGAATTTTCCAAATGACATTGTCATAATTGCTCATATCACTCTGGCACTTTAAAAAAAATGTCTCTCCCTCAGAAACAATGTCCTTTGAACTAGAAAGGGTTATTTTTCCTGGTGAAACATAAAATAAAGAGACATTGTTTAGTATTTGATTATGAGAGCAGCATTATAAAAGATACTTATTGGAGAATTGTATCATGTGCCTTCCTAATTGAAGATTAGTTCACACATATGAGACACTAGTTCTACCACACAGCATAGATTCTAATCATTCCTCGACTAGTCTGGACCTCAGTCCTAGAAGGTTTGTTGCCATCATTTGCTCTGTTCCTTGTTGTTGTTCAGTCGCGCAGTCGTGTCCGACTCTTCACGACCCCATGGACTGCATTACGCCAGGCCCTCCTGTCTTGCACTG
>JANHZU010008922.1:104845-121835 GCA_032468055.1 Acrochordus granulatus | reverse complement strand
GGCAGAAGATTTAGAGATGAGTTTATACAAAATGGAGTGAGGTATAGAATGAAGAGGTTATTGGCTGTATTTAAGAGACAAAATGAGTTATTAACGATGCTACTTTTGAGTTATTTACAAGAAACTAAGAGAAAACTTTGGGATTTGATGATGATAATTATGTGGGATTATAGAAGTAATGTGGAGTATTGCTAATTTTAGTGTTGGATGTAGTTTTCATACGTATCAAAGAAATTCAGAAGCTATTCTTTTTCTTGCATTTTTTTCAGTTTTATCTTGCTTTTTATCTGATTTTTTTCTTTCTTTTTTTCTTGCTTATTTTTTATTGTTTTCAAATTTTAATATTTTACAAAAAGAAAAAGTGGGACTGCAAGGTCTGAGGCACATTGTCAAATCTTTTTTTAAACCCTGCAGAGCCTTAATGAGTATTTATCATATCTGAACATGAAACACAAATTTATCATACTGAGATAGCAACAAATGACTCATGCTTAATTTCAGTATTCCAAATATTTTGTCAATAGCCTGAGTCAACTGCATTCACTTGTCCGAATCCAGATGCTTTAGAAAGCCACAACCACTGTTGCCAATTCATCTCCATATTTAAATAGCCCCTTGCTAAATTTTTGAAGAATCTTGTGTGCTTTGGAGAAGCATGGCTAGCCACTGAGGACTAAACTTGTAGAGTTAAAATGGATTTAATGCCCCCACTATAGTAGGCAAATCTGCCCTTTTCTGTTTCAGGCAGAATGAAGCCTGATGCTTCTGGAACACTTTTACACCTCCAAAAGAAGTTAGTGTGTGGGCACAGACACTACACAACATGATGCAGCCATCTAATATTGCTGTCAGAACATTGCAGTTTGGTCTTGACACATGTGCAGCAGCTGCCCTTAAGATGCAGACAATCAGATCTCGATAGTGTAACTAGGCTTTTCTCCTAAATAGGACAAAGGTTGCAGGGCCACCAAAGAAGCAAGCATTGGTCCCCACACTCCCTTGAAAATATCGAACATTTCTAAGAACAAAGGACAATATTTTAACAGATTCATTCTCTTCATGAGCGAGTATAAAGCATTCTGTTGAGACACAGACTGATGGCTTTTGTTTGAAAAATTGGGCAGTATAACTTCTGTGTTGCAAAACATAGAAATAGGGAAATCACTTTTCCCATCTGATTCCCAACTGCTATTGAGTGACCAGGCTAAACTCATAGTACTTTAATGGGCTGATTATTCACTTTCCATACAGGAGACTCTGCTCCTCTCAAGGTTAGCTTTGATCTGGCAAGATTTAGTCTACTTTGTTTTTAGTCATACTTCAATAATTTCAGTGATTTGCTACTGAGGCTATGAAACATTTTAATCTCTCTCTCCCAGCAAATGTTGTAGCCTATGCATCATAAGTTTTTGTAGGACAGAAGTTCTAGTGAGAAACCTTATTTTGCCTCATGGTTGAAATATAAACATGCAAATTATATGTACATTTGATCATTTCTGTCTGACATAAATTAAAATCAGGTATGCCCTGATGTCACCAAATCCTGTGACTTTTTCTACCGGAGAGCTGTGTTGGAACAAATCCCACTACCTGACAAGTACTACATAGAAACACTTAAAAATGACAGATCTTTGCAGACTTACATATGTGTGCACAACTTCTGAGTCTGAAGTTCTTCATCTTGGAATACTTTGGCTAAGTGTGGTGTGGACCAAGTGAATAGTCCTCTGATGTATGAAGCAAAGAGAACAGTGTCCTTTCATGAGGCGGACTGTGATCAGCTCCACTTGTTTCTTTCATTGAACCCTGCTCTGGAATAACTTTTAATGCTATCAGCCTAAAATATTGTATAACGCATTGCAATTGGACACTAGCATGCTCCAGTTTCCACGTCAAGGCTAAATCAACGTAGCAAGGAATAGTAGCAGAACTGGTGAATAAAAAATGCAGACAGAGATTTTTGAAAGAGTTAAGAAACTTGTGAAGGCTGCCCATTCCATTAAGAAAATATCCTTATCTACTTTCTGAAGCAGATCACAATTCAAAGGGCTGAACCACAGCACACACAAGAATACCGTCTTGTTTCTAAAGTGCGGTGAATTCCGCAGATGGGTTTCTTTTGGTTTCTATCCAGCCAAGTAGATTGCTCACTTTTTAAGTATGACCACAGCCTATAGTTCCTCTCTCTGTTTAGTCACCAAAAGCAAAACAAAACCAATCTCTTGAGGTCATTTAAGAGCATCCACGTGATTTCTACAATCAAATAAAGAATGGTAAGAGTCTGTTTTTCTCAGATTCCATTTCCCCCAATGCTTTTCTCAGAAATAACTTCTGCACCTTCTCTTATCAGTGGCTGGATCCTTACAAGCAGTTAGAATGCCAAGAAGAAATGAGGGCAAGAGGGAATCTGTGCAAGGCAGCCACAGTGGCATCAACCTGAAAATTCAAGAAAAGCTACTTGTGTGCCCATCTCAAATGAGGAAACATTTTGGAGGAAAGGCCAACATTCTTGCAAGGTTAGGTCTCACTGCTGTTACTTGATCTTTGCAGAAATATGTGAGCCATTTTTACCTACTATGAATTTCCACATTGTTAGAAGTAGGACTACTGAAAATATGTTTTTTAAAACAACATGCGGTTTTAAGGGACCCCTCTCACTTTTTTCATCCCAACTTCTGTGCAAAGATAAGGCCACCAAGTTTAACAAATTTATGTTATGTCCCTTCCATCAGACCTCTTCTTACACTTTTAGCCTTTAAATTAAATGGCAGCAAAATCTATAAATGATTTTACAAAGGTAAGTATTTCTCATCAGTGTCCCAGTAGCTTGGTAAACAGTGACAAATGTTCAAGTTGCAACAAAATTTATTTCCCAAAAAGGAAGATTTTAATTAGTTCCTTACTGCTGACCCCTAAAGATAGGTCTTATTTTCTGACATCATCATCTTTTACATGCCTATCATTTAGGTGCAAATTGTAAATTCAAACCACAAAAAAACAGGTTAACTTTTTAGTGAATAGAACAAGGCTACAATCAAACAGGTCCTCCTGTCTATAGGTTGAATCTAATACAATTTTTAAGCAAAACGTATTTGTAAAAAAGCTAGCACGTAACTGTTGGAAGTGGCAAACTTTTATTCAGTCGTCACCTTCACCTTAAACTTGAATTACTAAGTTATTTAAAAAATTTTTTTTTGTAGTTTGGGGATAATTCTCCTCTTAGGTTTGCAAGCAATTACCAAGATTCTTGAAATTACATTTTTTTACAACTAGGAACTCTCTTCTTTAATGGAAAGCATTAAATATTACTCTCCTTAATTAACTATCCAAGAGTTTCCCATTAAGTCCTTGGGAGAATAACAAATTTATTTGTACTTGTTATCGAGAATATACAGTACGTAGAAAGCTGGTTTGGTGTAATGATTCAGGCACAGGCTAGAAATAAGGAGACTGTGACTTCTAGTCCCACCTTAGGTAAGAAAGCCAGCTGGGTGACTTTGGGCCAATCATTTTCTCTCAAACCACAATATCAGTTGTGTTAGTTCTTGTCACAACCAAGTTGATCTGAAAAAAGCAGACCCTATACTTGCAGGAAAACGCTAGGAAGAAAAAAGTAAAAAAAGGAGAATGTATAAATCAGGCAGTGCGGCACTTCGGATCTGAAAGCAAAAAGTTGTTTTGTTACATGAGACACATATGTGCATTTTTATCTTTTTTTCCTAGGATCCTTCTGAAATTGCTTTAAGAAGTTATAGACAGCTGCTGTGTGAGCACACAGTCATCCCACATACTGTAAAATTTTCTGGCTTTGAAACTGAAGCGCTGCACAGCCTTTTGTTCTAAAGTTCTCACTAATCTCCCTTCTATGATGACCTTAAGACTTGCATAAGAGGGTAGATTAACTGCGCTCCCTTACCATCTGAAAACCCCTTACAATGGCTTGAGTTTGAGAACTTGCTGAAAGACAGCCTCAGCCAAATGGGCAGAATAAGCATTACTCAAGGCGCAAGACAGGCTCTAATCCTCCAGAGCAAGGAATAAAACAAATTGCAATTCTAAATTGCATGCCTGACTCTATTAGAAGAGAGTAAGTTTACTTACCATAACTTGTTTCTGGAGTAAATCAAGGAATGCTATTGCTTTACAGGAAGAAGTAAAAGTTATGTTTTCTACTGAAATGGCCTGAATGCAAAAAGATGGTATGCTGAGGGCACTGCCCTTAATCATTATTACTCAGCTAAACACCAAAGTATTGAGACAATTCAACTGCACAGCCAATAACTATATTCATTCTGCCCTTTGTGACAAATACAGAGAGATGCAACACATGGTAAACTAATTTGCAATTCTTCTCCACTGTGAAGTCAGCTTAATTTTATATTCAGCAACTGCAAAAGACCACCAGGAATGTACCCATTAAAAAACAAAGCTGAATTACTTGAATGACTGTGCAGACACAAATGTAAGTTTTCACTCTAAAGACACAACTGCATACCATGAAAGTTCTGTATGGCAACAGTCTAAGAGTCAAAAACAGTGAGCCTTTTGACTCAAAATGAGTTAATATGACTTGCAATCTTCATAAACTTCCACTGTTTTTGGGGGGGAAGATGCCTTTGAGTCAATGTTGACTCTTGGTAACTTCCTGGACAAGTCCCTGAAGTTTTCTTGGCAAGATTTCAGAAGTGGCTGGCTGTTATTTTCTTCCAAAGACTAAAGGAGAGTTATTGACCCAAGGTCACCCAAAGCAAGACTAAAAACTCATGGTCTCCCAATTTCTAGCCTGATGCCTTAACCACTAACCCAAACTGGTGAATCAGATTTGATAGTCCAAGATTATTCCCATCTTTATGGCTGCTACTGGCTTAGGCAAACACACGCACTTGAACTCAGGGTATGAATTAATTTAAACCCCAGCCTCGAACAGCAATAATTGTTTTTGAAGTGCCCAACTAGTTACGGAGGATAAACAGAAACATTATCATGTAGCAAACACCTATTATTTATTAATAAATTAGTACACCAGAAGGCAGTGGGTCTCCCCATCCCTAAATTATTCCCTCCTTCCACTCCCTCTTATCATGTTGCCACTTGTAATATATTTTCTAAATAAGCATGATTGTAGATTTGTTTATTCCTGGAGTACAGTAGATGCAAATATAGCAGAGGCAAGATTTTTCACAATGCAGCATTTTTAATAAAAACTGAAATGGGGATGGAAAAAATATTCAAAGACCATATGAAGGCCTTGATATATGCTTATTGGCCACATCTGTATAAAAATCCACAAAAGGACAAGTTTGAAGCAATATCAATCTTATAGAATGAGAAATGTGGCACCACCAGGGTTCTTCTTTACTTTCCAGAGTCCTGCTCCAGCTGCTACTCCGAAATGACCAAACCTGCTGAGATCTTAAGGGGCAAGGCAACATTTTCCCCTTAAGTCAAGCAAACAGAATTACATTCGGCTGCAGGCCAAGGTCTCATTGTCTGGAAGGCTGAAGAAGTTACATGTGAAATGTTTCAGCATTCCAGTCTCAGAGGAGCACTCATCATTATCTGTTTGTCCATGTGAAAACCATACAATAAATAGCTGTGCTAGTAAAATATCAGTGAATGTGCATCATTCAGCAAGTTTTTAAAATAATCTTGAGAAAAAGCAGATCAAACTAACCATGAATACAGCAAAGAAGAAAAGTTTAAAATACCTGTAGTGAGAGGGTGAAAAAAAATCAAACTGAAACTAAAAAAAAATCCAAAAAGCTCTTGAAAAGATTAAAGGATTAAAATGCAACTCCAAATCCAACAAGTTAATTATGTATATATAATTCATGTTTTTTAAGTGGCTACAATTAAAGTTCTGAATGAAAAAAATTAAAAACTTGTAATGGAAGAGGGGAAAACAAGATCTTTTAATTCAGATCATAAACATGAGAGCATGCAAACCACTCTCAGAAGACAAAAAGGAAAAAGAAAACTTAAGAGGAAAATACTGGCCACAACTTCTACAAAATATCCTGCCTGTGTCTTATCTCTAGCATGTGCCAAGCGCATATAAGTAGCAGCCAGTATGTAGATGCAGAGGGCTCGGTGGCCCCTGCTTAAAGCAGGTCAGGCAGGTGGCTGTAGACTGAATCCAGAAGGGTCTGGCTTGCCTCCTGGCTCTTGACACCAGCAATCTCAAAAAGCCTATCCAGCTTGTCCTCTGCCTGTGGAATCTCCTCAATAGCATGCAGCTCTTCAGGGTTTAGAAGGTGAAGCATGTCGTCGAAGATGGGCTGCAAGTCGCAAGGGTCCAGGCGCACCTGGCGCAGCACAGTATCTTTCTTTTCTAATAAAAGGGAAAATAAATTGCCTGTTAATCCTTACAGATTTGTAAGAGGTGAATTGCCTCAAGCTGTGTTACCGTTCATGGGCTTGGCAGTCTTTTCAAGGCTGCTTTCTGGCTCAGTTGCTGAATTCCCCAAAGCTGCCTTTGTATGGACTGGCCTGCTTCCATAGTCCACACCACAGACTGGGTTTATCAATGGGGCACTTTGGGTCCAGAACCTGCCACATGTACCTTGAGCATCAATGATTAATGCTGGATCTGTATTATGGAACAAACTGCCATCAGGGTTGAACGCCTCCCTTCTTGAGTGCAAAACCTTGTCTTTTATAGTGTTTTATATTTTCTTATTTTGATAGTTTTTAGTTGGATTCTTATTTTTGTAACTTTTTGCAAACTGCCCAGAATCATTAAAACTGATAGGAGAGACGGAGGGTCAATGGCTCACAATTCACAATAAGTTGAGAGACAACCAACTCATAAGAACCTGTGGGCACAAACTGACTCCTAACAGAAGCAAACCTAAATATGGAGTAAATATGACTGTGAAGTCTGCTTTCTTCCATATTCAAAAACTATGAGATACTTATTTTTCACGTCACTGTTTTCCTACTGTTATAGCATAAACTGCAATGACTTTTTTACTGCTTGGGCTATGAATATATTGCCCAGAGAGAAAGTAGTAGTACCCTACCATTGTGATCCAGACAAAATATGACTTGATTTTAGAATTTTTCAGAGCACATAAACAATGATTATATTCACACAGTACATATACGACTGCCAAATCAGCAGTGGCAGCCCCTCCCCACCTCCAGTATAGTTTGAGACAGAAAGAACCAGTTGTATAATAATGGGTGAGTTGGATTCAGGAGTCTCAGACACAACTTCCTTCATCTTATTAAATGACTAAATATAATCACTGTATCACTTAAAAATAAGAACACAATGGCTATGTTTGTGGGTACATGTACTCTTAATTGAATGACAAATGATATTAGGCAGACTGAGGCACCATAGGGCATTAAACCAAAAACAATTTTTAAATAATTTGCCATGTACAATGTTTAGTATCGGTAGCGTGTTCCAGCCTTCTGTGCTCACACCCAGCCCTTGGACAGCATACCTTTGGTGGCCCTATGGTTTGGTTGCTGCTGGTGAATGCCAGGCCAGTCAATACTAAGGCTCCCCTCATCTGTGACCCCAGAAGATGGTGTTCCCCTCTTGGAGAAGTATCCAGATGATTTAGGTTTGGCATCAGCCAAGACCCCAGGGCAGGAGAGGTGGGGTGGCAATAGCCATTAAACAATCTCTTTTGCCTTTAGGGCCTTGCTCCACAAGCTTCGGTTTGTGAAATCATGTTCCTGAAACTTGGCTCACAGGATCAGTTGGGACTGTTGCTACTCTATCAGTCTCCATGCTGCATCTGCCTGAGCTGCTGGAGGCCATCTCAGGGTTGGTAGTGGAGCTCCCCAGGCTTATAGTCCTGGGGGAACTTCAATCTGCTGTCCCTGGGTTTGGTCTCGGAGGCAGCTCAGGAGTTCATGTCCTCCATGGTAGTTATGGGCCTATCCCAGATCATCCAAGGCCTGACTCAGGACAGTGGTCACACACTGGATATGACTTTCTTGTCAGAACAATGGCAACCTGATCTAATGAGGGAACTTTTGTTATCCTCCTTGTCATGGTCAGATCACACTCATGGTCTCCGAGATTCTCATATGCTTCCCCCCTCCACAGGAAGGCTGGACCTATTTGAGGGATCCTCCCCCAGCAATGATGGATCTGAATGGCTTCCAAAGAATGCTGGGGGATGTCCAAGGGTAATTGCTGCCAAAGCTCTCGTCCTGCCAAAGCTCTGGTTACATCTTGGAATCAAAGGGCAGCCAGAGCTTTGGACAGAATCATGCCTGCGCAGCCTCTGTCAACCCATTGCACTTCACACTCCCTGTGGTTCACAGAGGAGGTTCAGGTTTTGAAAAGGGTAAAGAGGTGCCTGGAATACCGCTGGTGGAAGACAAGGGATGAGTCCAACCAAACACAAGTTAGAGCCACTATAAAGGTCAACCTTGTTAAAAGTGGTAAAATGTTGTTATTTCTCTGCTCTAATTGCATCCAGAAGAAGAGCCTTTTCTGCCATGGTTCCTGCCCTGTGGAACATCATGTCCCCCAAGGTGAGGTCTGCATCCATCCTTTTAGTCTTCCAAAAGGGCCTGAAGACCTGGCTCTGCCAGCTGGCTTGGGGTCCCCATGGGGGTATTTCATCATGGAGATGGCTAGCAGATTAATCTATCTGCACCTCCCCCCATATATATCGTACTACTCTCCTTTCCATTTAGTTAATTTTAGTTAATTTTTAAAATTAATTTTAATATTTTTTAATTTTACAATTTATTGTTTTAATATGTTTCTGCATTGTAAGCCACTGAGAGTCGTTTTTGAGTTCAGCAGCAGCATATAAATTTGATAAACAAATAAACAGCCTAAGTTCTTAAAACTTAGACTTCATTCTGAATATGTCCTTACTGTTCCCTTTATATCTGATTCTGAATGAAATTAAACAATGGCTCATGAACAACTGAGGTTTCAGACTAGGAAGTTCAGTACCTTTGGTAATAAAAGAGCCTGTTCGGCTAAGAGCAGAAGAACCGCTGGAGGTGGAATCACAGCGAAGAAGGGGTTCAGACTCATCCACAAAGAAGCACTTGTTCTTTTCCAAGGGAGATGGTTCCACAGGAATTATGGTTGCCTCTGGCTTTAGATTTGGGCTAGGAGTCAAGATGAGTGGTCCAGAATTTACTGGAAGAATCAATTTGTCAGCTTCAAGCTGAAACAGAAAGACATAATATGCAAACAATTATACACTAGCATTCTGAGACAATTTTGGCTAATCCACTTTCACTGGGACAGATAATGTAGCTCCCTCCAGAAAAGTAATGAAATAACAACAGGATGATTTTGCCAAGCCAAGAAATTTTCCACTTTAGTACTCCAACACAAGTCTAAACATACTGATAAAGCTGAATGGTTTGTAATTAAGGACAGACAAAAAGAAGTACTGCTCCGTAGATCATTCCATAAACTATGAAATTTATCGCCAAAAATATAGTGATAGATACCGTCTGGATAACTTTAAAGGGAGAGTAAATAAATTCATACATATATTTAGATATGGAAGGACAAGCTGCTGGACTGATTTAAGTCTCCCCTTATTTATGGAAATCCCTGATTGTTTTTGAGCAATCACTTTCAACACAGCCCACTTCACAGGGTTGTTTCTTTAGAAATAAACAAATGGGAAGTAAACTATCATGACCTCAGGGAGGGAAGATGAATGTAACTTTAACAAACAAACAAAGCTATTAGTTATTATTATTATTAGTTATCTAGTACTAGAGACAATAGGCCTCTCAGTGCCAGTTGCTGAAGTGCTAAAGAAAAGAATGCTGTTGCTTTCATATCCAATTTACACAGTCACACTCGCAATTGGTTTGGCACAAATGAAGCAGAATGCTTTGGTCTGGACAAATAGAAATCTTTAGTCTTGACCAGTAGAACTTATCTTAGGTTCTTATTTAGGAGTTCCTCAGATTTATCAATTTATTTGATTTTGTGAGGACAGAGAAAAACATTATGAACAAACATAGATAAATTTCACTAAGGTCTTTGTATAATCATTATTTTAGTCTGGAGGTTGAGTCATGGCAACTGGACATCTTTTCTTGTTGGTTAGAAATGTCTTGCTGCTTTATCCAAGTAGCTTCTTCAGTCTTGGATAAGACTTACTTGGATAAGCAGCAAAATGTTTCTCGCCAACAAGAAAAAATGTTCAGTTGCCATGATTCAATCTCCAGACAGCTTTACCTGGATTGCCGAGAATCTTCATCAACAATCATTATTTTACTTTCACAAAATAGCTGAAAGTGCCTATTTTGAATTTTTGTCTGCTACAGTCTATGCTTCCTCAAATATGCACAAATTACACATCAGATTTAAACTAATCCACTAAATCTGCTGGAAAGGAAAGACAGCCCAATGGCACTTCTTTGAGTACACAAGATTCTGGCCTGGTGGATGGGAGGTAGCAGCATCAGGCTCTGTATTGCATCTCTCCCTGGTAGAAGAAGCTGCTTTGCCTCTTGAGAAGCTGTTGCCGGTGCTCTTAAAAGATAGGTGAGAAACAACCTAGGCATGCTTTGCTCACTTGGTACTAAATTTCAAATTCATGTATTCATAAATGGGTCACATCAACTTCCTGTTTATTTCTATCTCTTTTTAAAATTTCTTTCTTTCATTTGAAAGAGAAAAACTTCACATCAGTGTAGTCTGACAAATGCCATGTCTGATCAAAATTAAAAACAGTCTCAGGATGTTCCCTATTTTGAGACCATGTGAGCCCTTCCAAGCCACAATTACCAAAAGCCAGGTGGAGGGAAAACAGAAAAAATAGTAATGTCCGCTCAAATTAAAAAAAAAGTGACAGCCAAAAAGAAACAAACAAACACAATTCTTCTGCAAAAACAGAGGTGAGCCAAGAATATTTGCCATAATGGTCAAAAGATAACCCTGCAAAAAACATCATTTCTCAAAGGAGCCCTATGGGGAAAAAAGAAAAGTGGTGGCATTCATGTGCACAGACTTATCTATTTACTGGAAGGGATAGACACAGAAGGGTTGACTAATTATTACCAGAAGATTCCTATTGCTGACTTTTTTGTCTCTCAGAAGACGACCTTGTACCCCTGTATAATGTAGTTGGAGGTAATGTACTTATAATTTCCTTCAACCTTGAAATATATTGAACAGAATTGTTCAATAGCCAACAACAATTTCCTCAAACTAACAGGAAGATATAGAATGCCTTCTACCATTAAGCAAAGGCAGCCTTTCCAGTTACTCTTGTACAAACTGATGAGAGGGGATTGCAAGACAAGCAAGACTGTTTTCCTAAGGCATTCCTAAGGATTTTAATTTGTAGAAATTAAATGCTTTTCCTTTCTTTCAAGTTGTTCATGAACAGGGGAGTAGCCAGAAATGCATCTACAATGTGCTTGTAGATTCTGAATTATTTCAGAATAAAATAATTATTATTTTTATTAATAATAAATACATATTTATTATTATAAATATATTTATATTCACCAGCAAAGGTTTCTACCCTCCAGTTGTTTAAATACAACATCAATAAAAGTATCCCCTACCTCCAGTGAAGAAAATCAGTAAATCTGAGGTAACCAAGTGGGAACTTTAAGTAAAAGGACTGTGGATTCAATTCAGTTCTTGTACTGAAAACACAGCACAGGCTCCAGTGTGCTTAAAAGGACAGTAGTCTTTCATCCTAAGTGAATAAATACCTTCTTCAGCTATCTCCTACTGGTAATCTTGGACTTCTAGTGAAAATCAAAGGAATTCTACAAGCAGAAGTCCTTCAAGGAGGGGAAAAACTGAAAGGGGGGGAAGGCTGAGCATGTTCGTGATCCACCAAACCAAAAAGATTTGGAGTGGAACATGGTTTGTGGATAAAGCAGTAGAGGCTGATCTCAGTCTGTCAACGCAATTTGCTAATAAGTGAAAAGTCAATACTGAAAATAATCAAGAGCAATCCATTATAGTTTCACTTAGCAACAAATTATACCATCAAATTTTTAGTTGACATGCAAACAATATTGGGAGTCTCCTACTGAGTCTGTGAAGGGTAGACTGTCCTGAGAAATAAACACAAGTTATTTAGTTAAATGAACTCAGAAAAAGAAAAAAAGGTTAAGTTATGACCTACCTAAGGAAAAAGATTCTCCAAACATTTCAGAAGCCCTCTGTGTAGTTTCCAATAAATTCTGATGGCTGAAAACATACCCATAAAAAGAACCACTGACAGCAGCTGCCTTGCTTTTGCCTTTTCAGTAATAAAGCAGTGTCCTGTTTTGTATTTTTGGAACAATACAGTAAGAATCCAGTTATTTTTGAACAAAATTAGTCTAATTAATTACAAACTTGTGTCTTCCCAATAAGGGATCCACTTCTCAGAGTGACAATTTACTGCCGTTATATTATAACATGCTACTTTCTATTCAAAAGCTGCAGCAAATGAATAATACTGTATTATCTAAAATGTAAACTTCTATCTCAGTTTTGCCCAATCCAGTGTCTCAACAGCTTCCATCATTCTAAGGCAGCAAGCTGTCTTCTACTTAGCTTTATAAACCCTAAACAGGGTTTATAATCAGACACAACTGGAATAGAGTAAATGAAAGAAAATTTATTTCCCATCAATTTATGTATTCAGATGCAAGTTAGTATTAAAGCTGACAAAAATAATCTTAAATAACTTATTGTATAAAAAATTTAAAACTATTGCTTTTGATAATATTTATCTTCTTCTAAAATTCTGCAGTGGAGTGCTATATTTATTAAACTCAATCCACCAGTATTTTTAGACAAAATTCTATTGAGCAAAAGACTAAATAAGTAATTTTATTCACCTCTTTCTGCCTATTTTTATGATTATTCATAATGCTAATTGTCATGAAGAGAAACATGGTGGCTGAGCAGTTAAGACGCTGGGCTGGTTGGCCAGAAGGTCAACAGCCCAAGTTCAAGACCCAAGTGCTGCTGCGTAACGGGGTGAGCTGCTGTTCTTTGCCCCAACTCCTGTCAACTTAGCAGTTCGAAAGCATGTAAAATTGCTAGTAAATAAATAGGTACCACCTTGGTGGGAAGGTAACAGAGCTCATGTGTCTCAGCATATAGTCATGACCACATGACCACAGAAGTGTCTTCGGAAGAACACTGGCTCTTTGGCTAGGAAAGGGAGATGAGCACCACCCTTTGAGTTGGACACGATTGCAGGGGAAACCTTTACCTTTAATTGTCATGAAACACATAGGGTTCATTTGGGTTCAGTTATAATTAATTAATGCCCAAGAAAAGGAAAAAGATGAGTAAGTGGCTGCGGTAAAATAACAGTTCCCCACTCACAGCATTTACCTCAGCCCCCTTTCCCATTTCTGCATGTTTGGTTGTAGAACGAAGGCATTCCTGCTCTCTGAAACAATCCTTTCATCAGTGGAGTGATGGTGAAAGCATGAATATGCATACATGCAAAGGCAAAAAGGGCCAAGTCCTTTCAAGGAGTGAAGTAGATGCCAAAAGATTGCCTGTCACACTGAAACTTGACTTATCTCTGTATTTTTCTAATGAAAGAAAGTAAGGTGAGGGAGGGATACTGCAAGTCCTAAAAGCATCTCAAAAGAAATATGTTTTTCTTTATTTGTTTTTATAAATTTTGTAAGCTACCTTATGACTAAGGAAAATCACTTTAAAAATTCCAAAGGTACAATATAATAT
Organism: Acrochordus granulatus; assembly: GCA_032468055.1. Taxonomy (NCBI): domain Eukaryota; kingdom Metazoa; phylum Chordata; class Lepidosauria; order Squamata; family Acrochordidae; genus Acrochordus; species Acrochordus granulatus. The sequence continues at coordinate 108,163 of JANHZU010008922.1, read as the reverse complement.
CGAGCTCCAGAATATCACTCTGAAAGAATGCTTTCTCACAGAGGCTCTGGTAATCACAAATCCAATCCCAGAAACAGATATGTAATATAATTTTTCAATATAGAGTTTTGAAAGAGATATTAGCTACCAAAGAATGCCATGCTGTTATATAGCGAGAAGGCACTGGGTAATGAGGAACAAAGTATAAGTTGTGAATGCTTTCCTATTTTTAGAGCTGCAAAGTTTGGTTAGATTCAACTATCTCTGAACTCTTCTGTGCCTATCAGCTAATTGCTCAGTGCTGTTATACCAACAATCATCTTGTGACCCTCGAGTAGGATACTGATTCAGTCTGTGCCTTGCTTTCAGGAGGAGGAGGGGAAAGCAAGAGAGACAAGGATTCTGGAAAGCAAGGGAACACCCACACACAAACAGCTTTCATCCATCTAATTCAATTCACAATTTGCACAAAGCAGCATTCATGTAAGATTGTCTGAAAACTCAGATGAACTCAACAGAGCACATGTACCTCCCACATGCAAAAAGAGGAAAGCAAGAAATGTTTATCACACAATTACAATTTGACCAGGGATGTTCAGTAACCACATGATCTCCTTTTGTGGGGTGAAGTCTTGTCCATCCTTTGTTCTTATTAAGACAATAGCAGTTTGGTTTACAAACACAATAAAATGTAATGAGGGAATGAACTTTAGACTGAAAAGATTCATCTTGTTTAAAACTCTACTACCTGCAGATGTTAATACAATAAGGTAGTTCTTTACTTTCGAGAAATCCTTCATAGAATTCCTATTATCATAACTTTCTATCATTCATTCTGATGACAGTGATACAACGTTGAACAACCCCCATCACCAGCCCTGGCGAAAAGAGCAGGAAAGATCTTGCTAAGAGCTCCCCTTTGTAAATTGATGTCATTTTTGGAGAGTTCTATCTATTCCCGCTATAATTTTCCTCTGATTATCACTGATTCAGGAACAGATCTAGCTAGAACTAACCTGTTCTTTCCCATTCTACAGGAGGCCTAAGTGTATCAGGGAGATTTTGGGAATTGATTCTTAGATCTGTGGTACAACTAAATGAGTGGCTTTTTCCCAGGAATGCTCCAAATGCAAATTTAAGTTCTCTATCAACTTGCCTAGAGTCCAGTTAGCCTAAAGCAAGCATTCCTTATAAATGTAGCAGTATCTTTTCCTTCCTTCCCAGAGAAGCATGATTTACAGGCCCTGGAGTCCTCCAGCTTTTTTTTTTGTATTGCAATATGAATCTTGATCTAGACTCTACAGCAAGAAGACAGCAGTGGCATGAACAGACTCAAGGCTAACTCAGCTCTTGCTCCTTCTATCCTGTTTGCCAAAATTCAGGAAGAGTTGTGTAATCTTAATCAGCACAACATTCTTAGCTCTGATATTGCTGGTAAGTGAAGGCAAAAAAGACATTTAAACTCTGAATTATCTGTGATCCTTTGTGGACCATAATTGCGCCAAAAAAATCTCATCACGTGACAATATAAATCAAAACTCTAAACCTAAACTGAAAACAAGAGATCAATTCAAAAACATTCAATTCAAACCCAGAGATCAATTCAAAAACAGGGTTTCATATCAGCCACAATTATTATTGATAGAGATAAGCAAGTCCTACTAGCTTAAACATTGCTGCAGCAATTCTGAAGCATCAAAAACCCATCTTCTCCTACCCAAACAAAAACAAGCATTTTGTACAGGAAGACTGAGAAGATGGGTCTCAGATGTGGGTGGAGACTTGAGACAGGATGAAGTGGGAAAGCAGGGAGCAAGATGAGGTCATGGGAGGCCAGAAGAGGAAGGGAAGGGATGAAAGGATAACAGACAGTATTACTTAGAGATACTCAAAGCAATTACTCCCATTATTTCTAATAAAACCCTCCATGAACCCACACAAACTATCTCATCTAACTGCTGTTGTCTCTTCTAGATTTATGCTAAATCTTTGCCAGCTCTTTATAAAACAGACTTTCCCAGGACCCATAGATGCACAATGATGGCTTCTTCCTTGAAACAATCATAAAAAATGTCTAATTCTCAGTACCAGGACTACTATGCAGCTGCCTCCAATGAAGCATAAGAAGCTGCAACAGAAGACAACCAAGAGATCATGTAATGCATTTGATATGGTTATCATATTTCAAGAGGAAGCAAGGCTTCCCAAAGTAGCATTATCAAGAGTAAAAATGATATTGCAATTTAATCATTTCTCCCTAAGAGAGTCTGTCTCCCTAAAATACTAGTGTAGGGGTAGGCAACCTAGCAACTTCTAGCTATTTTAGGATGTAACTCCTTTAGCCCTCAACATTGGCCCTATTGGTCAGGACTCATGGGAACTTTAGCACAGCTGACTATTCCTGTAAACAGGAAGTGTCATAATTAGACATTCCATAAAGACATACCTGGTGTGCGATGGCACGAGTGGTTAAGACACTGGGCTGTCAGCTGGAAGGTCAGCAGCTCAAGTTTAAGACCCAAGAGCCATCACTAACAGGGTAAGCTCCTGTTGTTGGCCTAGCTCCTAACAGTTTGAAAGCTTGTAAAAATGTAAGTAGATAAATAGGTACCACCATCAGTGGGAAAGGTAACAGCATTCCGTGCACCTCCGCATATAATTATGCCAGCCACATGACCGTGGAAGTGTCTTCTGACACACTGGCTCTTTGACTAGTAAATGATCACTGCCTTCTAGAGTTGGCCACTATTGGCAAGGCAATCCTTTTACCTTTACCTTACAAACTTATCAGCAGGAAAACCAGCCCATTACTACCTTATGATTCATCTACATTTCCCAACATAAATGAAGTAGCTCTGAAAATGGAACCTGATTCCCATTTTATGGAAGGTATTTTGCCTTCTGCTGCAGATATAGATGTCTTCCATGCTTCCTTATGTGACTTCAAAAAAGGATCAGAAAGTTTACTAGACTAGAGAGACTGTTAATAGGTATTCGCCTACATAGGAATAGAATTAATATAGCAAATAAGTGACCTTGTTTGCAGATTAGTTTAGAAACCCCAAAAGAGGTTCTAGAATTTGGGGGGGAAATCAAGAGTTCCTTGATTTAATTACAGGTGTATCAATAAACGCCTAATGCAAAATCACTGAATTTTAAATAATTCACATAAGGTTTCATAACTCAGGGAAACTATATTTGTTTGGTATGTAAACAGTCCTTCCTGCATTGTTCTCTACTCTTTCATATATACAGAGCTGGGTAATAACCCACCCCGAAATCTTGAAGAACTGATGTTCAGAAGACCTTATACTAAGCTAGACAGAGCAGCATTTCAAG
>JANHZU010008922.1:74475-99187 GCA_032468055.1 Acrochordus granulatus | reverse complement strand
TTTGGGGGCGTGGAACGGATTATCCGACTTTCCATTGTTTCCTATGGGAAACCTCGTTCCGCTGTACGAGAATTTCGTGCTAAGAGCGTTCTTCCGGAACGGATTAATCTCGTCTTGTAAGGCACCACTGTACTTGAGAACATTAAGAGATAATGAGAGAGGAGAGAAACAGAAAGGGAAGCCAACAGATAAGATGGATGGATGGGTTCAAAAAAATTACTGGCTTGTCCTTAAAGCACTATGAATTATTACTAAGAGAAATGAAGATGATAAACATTTGTCAACATGGGTACCTGGAACTCAACTTGGTGGCAACAAACTAACCATTTAAACAGATTAGACTTGATGCTTAAATAGCCTCGGCCAACTCCCTAACTGTATGAAGCAGACCTGGGATTCTGAATGGAAATTGGTTGGGAAAGCCACAAAAAACTTATCTTGATTTCTGTGGTCAAGGAAAGATGGGATATAAATGTAATAAAATAAACTTTCCAAAGCTTGCTCAGTTTATTTACTGAGACAAAAAGCTTTGTGGCAGCCTCAAATTAGTTTCCATCCAGCCATTCATCTCAGCCATGTGCATTGATGCATTCATCTCAGCCATATTCTCGAGGATCAACCCAGAAAAAAAAGAGTGAAGAAAGTTCAAAATTCTGTCTGAGCAGAACTGCTGAATTTGTTCCATAATGATAGATCAGAAAATAACTATGGAATGTTGCATGTAATAGTTATTTTGAAACCTTTTCATCAATATATTTACAACCTAAGTCACCATTTAAATCTGTAATTAAGTACATCTGTATCTGTTTTAGAAATACTTAACACATAAGTAAGCATTGCTGGTTGGTATAGCATTTATTTGACCACTAAAGCAACTTGACTTTTTTTCAGCTTCTGTAACAGAACAAGAGTGTCAGCTATCTATTATCACCTGCTACTGTTGTGTCCTTTCAATAATTCTGATCTTTTATTATGTAATTCTTGGAGATACAAAGTATTCCAACATTCTAATAATTATTTTTGCTGCTCCTTATTGTCGATCATCTCTATAATTTATTATGTATTCTATAATCAGAGATATTTTGCAAGATTGATATTTTGCTGTACTTTTCTAATGTAATTATACTACTTTATAGTAGTCATTTTAGAAATCCAAAAATACTTTGTTAGTACATTTATGACTGTATCATATCAAGAATAGAGATTTTCTGTTAAGATTTTCTGGTATAGTACTTTGAGTTATAAAATAGGTCTTGCTATCTTATTTCTTTTCTGGAAGTCAAAACCCTTGCCAAGCAAAAGTACTTACAGCTGCTACATTTATGATATGAAGATCTCCAAATTTGAATTCCGGTTTTAAAGGAAACAAGTTATCATTCCATTCTTCTTGAGTAAGTTATATGTTGGGCCAGATGCCTCATAGATGTTTTTATTTTGCTTTGTCATTATCCCCTTTCTACATGATTAAAAAAGTAAAAATAAATATTGTCCTTCATATCTAACAGCATAGCAAAAATCTTACAGGTGTTTTGAGGGTAAAATATATCAGTTTCAGCCTTTCTCCTACTGGTACCCTATCTTGGGTTGATGGGAAGATGCTCTGAGCACATATTAAAAACTATATTTTATTGTTACTTATATACTTTGTCTCTTTTGTGGAGTTTTTTTTTTTGTCTTTACAGATTTCTCCCTCAGCTTCATCGGTATTGAAAAGCCCCAATGTGTGTTTGTAATTATTTTTTTTCAACAGTGAGTTTAAAAGATTTAAATACATCAAATTAGTCAATTGATTGCTTAAAAGGGCTAATTAAGAATCTTCAGTACACTTCTGTATTTTTCAAATTCTCTGCAGAAAAGAGCATTTTAGAAGTCATCTATAGTAAGTTCTTTTTTTAATAGTCCTTTGGGATGACATTCTGTGAAAGGAAGTCTGCGGTTGGTCAGACTCCACATTTGTATTTAACTTTTCAGCTCAGTTGCTTGCACATATAAAAAGTTGGCTGGGATGGTCTGTCTTGTAGAATAGAAGAAAAGGAAGTACTTAAAAATAGCTGTTCCTGGATTGTTAGAATATATCATGCAGCTGGTGTTTATTTTTTGGTTGTGATGTACCTTTATTCTTTTTTTCCTAAATGTTAATTTAATTTGTACTACATTTTGACAATTTGAACTATCAAAAATAGGGTAGAGGACTCAAAAGAGACAACTCATTGAACAGCTCATTTATAAAATGTTTGTAGATGTAGCCTTCATGTAGAAGTAAGGAAAATCAGGACTAGGTAACGCAAAACATTTATGTGTGATAAAATACATATGTAACTCTGTAATTGTCCCATTGAGTTGTAAATTAAACTGCTTGTGATTAATGACTAATCAGGGCAGTCAAGCATCCTGGCTTTGTGCCTTATTCTAGTTGTAGAATTCAAATTCAGAGTTTTCCATCTATGGGGTAAAAGTAACAGTGCCATAGAACTTCATTTGGTGACTGAAAAAAAAGGTACATGTTAGCTAGATAGTATGGGAACATATTTTAGTTTCTTTACTGCTGCAAATATTTTTATGCATTCTGAGTAAAAAGAATGGTTTTTGTTTGATTTTCTCAGGGTGTCATATTTAACAGTTCACCAGACAAGCCTAATCCAACCTTTGTTTCAAATAAGCATGCACATCGCAGTCACTTGATATTATCTAGTTTCCTACTTCAAACTACTTTCTGGAAATTTTCTCTGAAAGTAATGCTGGGAATGTTCATTTTTGTGTGTATGAGATACATGAACCGTGGCTATTGCCAAGACTTAGGTCTGCAGCTTCTGTTTAAGTTTTTAAGAGAGGACGTTTCCTTCTCAATTGAGGTGCGGTGGCGCAGCAGATTAGTACCGCCAGATATGTCATCCAGAAATGACCGGCACTCTGGCAGGTTCGATCCGCAAGCTCTGCATGACGGGGTGAGTGCCCATCACTTGCCTCAGCAACTGCCCACCCAGCAGTTCGAAAGCACGTGAAAATGCAAGTAGATTAATGGGGACCTCCTTCGGAGGGAAAAATTGCTGGACTGCAAATCAACGAAGCAGCGAGTTGGCACAATGGAACAGCGAGTCAGCGCCCATCCTGGGGGCGGAGCAGGAGTCTCAGAGGATGCCCCGGATATGAACATCGCCGGCCAGCTGAGGGGGGTGGGGTAAAAATAAAGAAATGTATAGTCTCTAATCTATATAAGCTGCCAAGAGTCTCCGGAAATTGGCAGCATAGAAATGGGATTAATAAATAAATAAAATGTTATACTGTAAGCTTTTGTTTTAGGCTAATGTTGGATACATTTTTTGCAGTCTACCACTGATATTTCCTATTCCTGTGAAAGATAATAATATTACAGAAATACAAATTTTCTAAGATGATTTGTGCACAACTTCTGTCAGTCTTGTGAAATAGTCCAGGGAGGAAGCACTCACAGATGAACTACTTCTACTTTATTGTATGGTTATATTTTCAGAATCTTGCAAATCTGAAAGTATATTCTCCTCCCATTGCCTTTATAATCCAAGAAATCAGGGAAGGTCCTTTCTGAGATGTTTGCCACACCCTCACATTCTTCCTGTGAGAAAGCCACCTCTTATCTGACCATTTCCCTAGTTGTTGCTCTTCTTCCTGTCTCCCAAGGTCATTCCCACATATCATTATAATTTCTTACCAGTCTCATTACCCTCACATTTTGTTTTCCTTTTGTCAAGATCTCATAGACTATAAAACTAAAGACTAGAATGAATTGCCCATCTACTCCCCTCAGGCTCATTTGTCTAGAAATCAAGATTTAAAAATGCTGAAATGAACAGTACCATCTGTTTTTCCTTATATTAACTACCTTCTTTCACATTTTAATCCTGTCTCACTAGTAGCATCTTCCAGTACATAGATCTTTTCTGGATATGGGGTTTTAGAGATTAACAAGGTGTCATTTGAATTTGAGATATCAAGGTTACATTCCATTCCAAATAAAAAAAATGAAAATTAGCGGCAACAAAATTTGGTTTAACAGACTTGGCTATAATAGGGAAATGTAAATATATCTGCTTGACTTCCAATTTGGATGAAAACAGTCTACACAGATTTCTTAGAGGTCATTCTGCAGTTTCAGCAGGGGAATTTCAGAAGTTTTGTCACAAACTCATGTATTGAACTATTATCTCTTTTAAGGAGAAGATAGCAAAGATAAAGAAACAACAGTAGTTCAACAGCAAACCTTCTGAGAAGGTATGATGAACCAATACAGAAAGTATACTAACTCAGCTTTTAAAAAAATACTTGTTCAAAAAATTTTACCCACTGACCCACTTGCTTTTCTGGGTTAAGAAAGGTAAGGTTAGTTTCTTCTGGAAAAATACATTAATATATTGCTTATGTCGGAGTTCTCTTTTTAAGCCTCAAAAGTATGTTAACACCATTGCATTTATAATATATTGAGTATAAAATATAGGGTGCGGTGTACTTAATAATCTAATGGCAAACACTAACTCAGACCTACTGATACAGTAGAGACTGATAAGCATTAGAGAGACTGCTACAGACAAGAAGCAGCAAAAATGTATTAAAATAATATTTGAGGGAAGTAGTGAGAATGAAAGAGGAAACTGAGCAAATTGAAGAACTGTATGCAAGGACCCTGTACTACAAACAGGAACTACAAGGACTACAGATCCTCACCTACAGATGAGACACTGAAATTCAGAGTTAAGAAAAAATAGGCATAAAAAGGTACAGATTTGGGAGAAAATACAGGATCACCCAAGGAATTAAATTTAAAGAAGCAGGAAAATAATCTCTTTTGTAGTCAGTCTCTTCCCCTGAGCTATCTCAATAAATTCAGGAATAAGTGTGAGAAACAAAGAACAAATAGCATTCTCCTCAAACTTCAGAAGGCATTCATACCGTATCAGTATCAGAGACCCTAACATATTTATCAGTGAACATGCCAACACTCAATTTTCTCTATGCACAGGAGGAAAGCTGCAGCTATGGACTTTTCCTTAGGTCTGTGACAAATACTTTCCTCTGGTGTTGACTTGAGAAGATTTGGATTGAGAAGAAGACTGACAACTGTTCCTTGTTCAGCATAATTTCACTTATTAATTTTTTTAATATAATTCCTTTTGCCATATCCCATACTTGATACAACCACAATTCCTATTAAATACCAAAGTTTTGGCATTTAATTCAACATCACATGAATATCTTTAACATTAAAGATTTACCTATGAATCTGCCAATATACATTGATACATTACCCTCCAAAGATACTAAATGATTACATGATCATATCATATAGGTCAGTAATCCCTCGAATTTCTTACACCTCCAGCATAAATAGTCTGATGTCCACTCTTTCAAATACATTATTTGAGAATTCCATTATACCCAAGATCAAAAAGCAACTGCCATCCAGTAGGGGGTTTTATAAGCTAGGCTTTTTTCCCCTTCTTCTTGTGAGCTCACTTGCCTTACTGAGATTGTTGTCCTGTCTTCTCTGTCAGCATCATCTATTGGTAGGAAAACAAACTGCTGGTTTGTGGCAAAGTGGATTGGAGGATTGGTATTCTGTGTCCGTTCATCTACAGTCTGCTGGAATTAGTTATGGTGGATAGGAATTTGCAGGGTTACTGATGCACCTTGAGAATTTTACTCTATGAATCCTTATGCCTGCTTTCATTCCTATATCTTGGCAGCCTTTCGCTAGTTTATCATAGTTTTCCTCTTTTGGCTACTCGCCCTATTGTCATTCAATTCCTCCTTCACCCCTTCTATACTCCTATCCAATGACCCGAAAGTGTCATAGCTGCCCCTAGTGTTCCAAATGTTTACTCTTTAGTTACTCAATGGAAGTCAAACCTTATACTTATTGGAAGAGGGGGACTCTCACAGAAGTCTTGAGGACATTTTATTTTTATATACCACAAAATATGCACTTCCACAAGATTGATAGTCCCATGCCTATAAATAAAAATATAGAAGCCAATGAAATTATGAAGCAGTGAGCTCAAAAATCAAATAAAAGCAGCAATTTTGGAGTGAACCATTTAGAGTATAGAATATGTCAATCTCTAAGATGTCTTCTCTGTAATGTCTGCATGGCCTTCTGTTTCTGTAAGATGGAAAATAACTATTTTTAGTGTAGAACTCAGCCTCAACAATGGATTGGCATCAAGATGGAGGCTCTGTTGTAAGAATGCGTCCCCAGGAAACTGTATTTATTTATTAAATTTATATGCCACCTATCTCATTGTTTGGGGCTACTCTGAACATAATGAAATGTCTTCATTATGTGACAAGCAATATGCGTAGACATGGTCAAAGTCTGAGATTCTGGAAACTGAGAAAAACTGTCAAATATCTGAATCTTTCATCTTTCCAGAAGGGATCAAAGGTGTTTGGATTCAGTCCAGCACTCTGATTAATATGAATATTCAAGTTGAATAAATAATTTGGTTAAATCTCTTTTGAATAGAATCATTCCTTTTGTAGCCTCATACAGCTGTATATTTGTCTCATAAATTATAGATAATCTTTAATTTATTTATTTGGCCCTTTATGACTTCTCAGCAATCATTTTCTAACCTTTACCTTTCTTAAAGGTATATGGAGTCTTTTAAGGTGGGGTTTGGGTAAATAGATGCCATAATGATCTTGTACAATTCTATTTCACAACCTCATATTAAGATTTCTGCCAGTTCTGTTTTCTTCTTGGCATGGCTTCACTTGTCATTGAAAAGTGAATGTGCATAATTACAAAAAAAATGTTTTGATTTTGTTAAATTAAGGCCTGATCATGCTGGTTCAAATATTTTGTGTCTAGCATGGAAGAATGGGGTATAATGTGATAAGCAAATGAGGAGCAAACTTTAAAAAAAAAGAAGGATTACTAGGCAGATTCATATGGAATCATTCTTTGGGTTTTTGTTGTTGTTGTTAATCCTTGCACTCAATGCCTTTGTGAGGTAGAAGACCTTAAAATGCCCTGAATTACACGTTCCTGAAAACTAAGCCTAAGCACCTAGAAGTTTCTTCTCTATATATTATCAGTTGCTGCAAACAGGGAGGTGTATATTTTGGTTAAGCTGATAAGGAGCTTACTTTGAGGGCTTGAAGAGTGAAATGCTTCCAAGTTCTCTGTACTTATCAAAAAGTTAATATTTTCCCTCCCTATATTGTTTTTATTTGTTAAAATGTGTGCCCCTTCATTAAGAAAACTGACAAAAAAATTAAACTTGATGAAAAAATGAAAATTTCATTGTTCAGTAGATTTTCCCATGGAAAATCCTCCCTGGTTCATATCCCTGGCAATAATTAATCTGTTCCCTGTGTTGATTCTTTTGTTTCATTTAATCTTTACAAATTTTAATACTCCCTCACTCCTGCCCCAGGGGCAGTTAACAAGGTCTGACAAATCTACTAAACAAGCAACTAGCTAGACTGGATTGTTTTTTAGGTGACTCAGCTAAGGCAAGGTCAATTAAGGACAGATTGCACATGATAACATGTGTGGGAGCTGTCCTTGCAGGCTGCAGAAAGCAAAGCATATTTATATTGATGTGTGATTTCTTTCTCACTGTATTCTGGCCTTTCCAAATGTGTGTCATGGTACATCTATAGAAATGCCATCCCATAAACTGAATGCAGGTAGTATATGAACAGGACTAAGTAGCAGGTGCCTGAAATTCCAAGGACACAAGCAGTCCCCATACCTCCTTCAACAAGAATTACTCTGAACTTGATATCCTACTGATGCAGGAAATTTGCAAAATTGTACTCTATGTCCAAAAAATAAGATTAACCATGCAAAATTAACAACGCAAAACCAACCACCACCACACTCCAAGCCCCATTTATTTCAAAAGTCCAGAGAGGACTTTTATCTATAAATATCTATGAATATTCTCATTAATCCAGGTCATGATAAGTAGTAAAAATTGCAAAAATTTGCAAAGTTCCTAACAAAGGCAACTGGACATTAAATTACAAGATGTTATTGGAGTCATTTCACCTTCTATCCAGAAGGCATTTTCAATCCATCTAAAACTGAAAAAGAATTGTCAGGAAATATGTACATTTCTAAAAAGGAGTGGGGAAGATGAGAACCCATAGTAAGGTTACACATAGCAGTTTAAACAGGGTGTTAAGTTTCTAACAGAAGAGAGGGGCCTTGGGGGAAAGGATGCAAGAGGCCACAGAGTTTTCACGTAACAAAATAAACAGAGAGATGTTGGGCAATAAAGCTTGATTGCTTTTCAGCACATCGGCATTACAGAACCTCCTGCATAGTTCTTTTTTGGCAAATGATTTAATGCTGTTTCAGTATTAAAGGTTGTTGAAATCTGGTTCCTCCACCATGGTTTATTGAAAGATTTAAAGTCTTAATATATATTGATTCCTTGACCCCTCTTGAAAGCCAGTTAGTTTCCTTGTCAATTATCTGGAATCTGCAATCTTCAAAATTATAATTACTCTCTTTAAGATGTAAATTTACTGCTGATGAATCAGATATTTTATATTATTTAAATCTTCTAAAAATTGGTTGTTTCATCTCCCCAACATAAAATTTTGAACAAGAATCATTGAATTAAATGGAGTAGATGACATCTGTCTGTTTGTGTTTGGGAACTTTATCCTTAGGATGAACCAATCTATGTTTAAGTGTGGTCATGGGTCTGAACTGCATTCATTTGTTATGTTTATTGAAAATTCTCCTGAGTTTTGCTGATACTTCAGCAACATATGGAATGGTCACATTGCTGTGTTTAGTAGAATCTTGTCTTGCAGAGGAAGTGGGAGGATCTCTTTTTGATGCTTTAGTCGCTTTGATAAAAGCCCAATTTTTATAGCCATAATTATTGAGGGTTTTCCTTATATGCAAAGTTTCTTTGATGGAGCTTTCTCTGTGTGAAGGCAAAAAATCCGCACAATGTTATAAGGACCTGATCACTCCTAATTTATATTTCAGTGGATGATGGGGTCAAAGGCAAGATATTGCTCTCTGTGTGTAGGCTTTCTGTAAACTTCAATACAGAGGCTTCTGTCATCCTTGATGTTTATGTCACAGTCCAAAAAAGCCAATTATCTTTAACATCTTCACCTGTGAATTGGATGTTGCTGTCAATGGGATTAATATGTTGTATGAAAGCTTCCATTCTTGTGTTTTGATTTTGACCCAAGTTTCATCCACAGAGCTAAACCTGTGGGTTTATTCAATGCTATAGATTAACCACAATTGGGGATATAGGGGACCCCATTTCACAGCCATGAATTTAGAAATTAGAAATCTAAAATTTCTAATTCTAAAATGAATTTAGAATTTAGAAATCTAAAATTTAGAAATTTTTTGTTTCTAAAATTTGTCATTGAATTTAAAATACATGTTGTTCAAAATTGTTAATGTGGTAGGGGGAATTGCCAGTTAAAGGTGCCAGTAAAGTTGTTAAATGTTTAACAATGTTGTAAGTAGCAGAGTTGATGCTGCAAACTATGGGTCTCAGTGGAATACCTTCTTTGTGAATTTTGGGGAGGCCATATATACATGGTGTATATTCCCCTGGATATAAGTGGTAATGTAGAGGTTTATCAATGACATTGTCCTTAATTAAAAGTTATAAACAGTCAATGACCTTTTTCTTATAAATGCTTGGGGGATCTTTCTTAAGAGATTCATAGGTGTTATTGTTCTCCAATAAACTGTACATTTTGGTTTTGTAGTCCACAGTGTTGAGAATTACTGTACATAAAAATCCTTCAATAAACCATGATGGAGGAACCAGATTTCAACTACCTTCAATTTATGAAACAGTATTAAATCATTTGCCAAAAAAGAACTATGCAGGAGGCACTGTAATGCCGATGTGCTGAAAGGCAATCAAGTTTTTTTCCCCAACATCTCTGTTTAGTTTGCTATGTGAAAACGCTGTTGTCTCCTGCAACCTTTCCCCCAAACCCACTCCCTTCTGTTAAAAACTTAATACCCTGTTTAAACTGCTGTGTGTAACCTTGCTATGCATTCACATCTCCCCCCACCCTTTTTTTAGAAATGTACATATTTTCTGACCATTCCTTTCTATTTTTAGATGGATTGAAAAAGGCTTCCGGATAGAAGGCAAAACGTCTCCAATAACATCTTGTAATTCAATGTCCAGTTACCTTTTTAAGGAACTTTGCATAAGTTTGCAATTTTTACTACTTATCATGACCTGGATTAATGAGAATATTCATAGATATCTATGCTTGAGATAAGACCTGATGTGGTCCTTATTTAAACCTAACTTCTTCTCCAGACCAGGCACTTTATCTAAAGCAATACATATGCAGCACTCAAGGCTGACATGATGCATAAATGCAACTGAATCCTACTTTTCATCAGAATCACAGCATACATATACCCAAGGTCTCCATGAAGGGCTTGAAGTAAGGTAATGCTCACCTAGTTTGCTGACAGAGCTTAGTATACAGAGAGCTCAGTATTTTGTATGATTTGCATGAGGCTAGAAATATGTTTACAGGGCATAACATGGCAAGGCAAAGCCATTTATTATTTAAAACAAGGAACCAGAAATCATTCTTAATGTGCAAATGGTAATACGGTTACAATTGAAAATACTGCACTTTCAAGAACTACTAACTCTTTTAAAGCAAATTTCAGATCACATACATAGTAAAAGAAAACAAAATTTCTTTGATACAGAAAAAAGGAAAGAGAAAGGAACATGGAAAAATAAATTAAAGATATGCCACAGTATCGACAAATGATCAAACATTTCCATATTAGCCAGCTCCTTCTTGGTAGCAACAATTTTTCAGAAATTGTCTTGAATAGAATGAGCTTTAAAATATAAAAAAATAAATAATTAACTTCCTGATGTATCAGCAAACAGAGGTATAAGTCATGTAGTTCAATGTTGGAAAGCACTTGTTGAAGGCAGCCTATTATTATGTGCTGTCTCATTCTCCTCTAGAATTACAGAAAGATAACTAAAATATGCTATAATCATACCTCCATAATCTTGGGAAGAGCACTAAACATGTAGAAATACCACTTAACCCTTGACTTCCAGTGATTTCAAGAATACTTAACTTACTGCTACACTTACTGATGTGCCCCCTACTAAAGAAAAATCACTTTACCCCATCTGCCTAGACAATTTCCATCCAGTCTCTCACCTCCTGTTTTTAGGGAAGGTGGTTGAGAAGGTGGTTGCCTGGCAGCTCCAGAGGATTCTGGATGAAACAATTATCTGGACCCATACCAGTCTGGTTTTATGCTCGGCTATGGGACAGAAATGGCTTTGGTCATGCTTATAGATGACCTCTGGTGAGAGCGGGATGAAGTAGAGCATCCATCCTTGTTCTACTTGACTTCTCAGTGGCCTCTGATACCATCATTCATGATAACCTTTTGGACCGGCTGCAAGAGTTGGAACTAGGCAGCACAGTTTTACATTGATTCAGTTCCTTTCTCCATGGCTGGTCCCAATCAGTGCTGATAGGGGTTGAGAGGTCCAACCTTTGACTGCTAATTCACAGCATGCCACAGGGTTTGGTACTTTTCTCCACTCTTCTTTAACATCTACATGAAGCCACTGGGTGAGATCATCTGTCACCATAGGATGAGGTATCAATACACTGACACTACACAACTTTATATCTCTACCCCTGGTGACCCAAGTGTAGCTGTGACTTCCCTTTCGCAGTGCCTGGAGGCTGTGAAGGTCTGGATGGGGAACAACAGACTTCAACTGAACCGTGGTAAGACCAAGTGGTTTTGGGTGTATGGAACTTCCGGATCCAAGGGTTTAACAACTTTAGTTCTGGATGAGGTGGCAATGCCCCAAAAAGACCCGGTGTGGAACTAGGTTTCTCTTAGACTCACGACTCCTATTCAAAGAGCAGGCGGCATCATGGCTTAGGAGAGCTTTTGCATAATTTTGTATTTTGTGCCAGTTATGCCCATACTTGGATCAGGAGTCCCTCTGCTCAGTCACTACTGCCTTGGTCTTCTCCCAAATGGACTATTGCAATGCACTCTCATGGACTATTGCAATGCACTCTTCAATACCCTTGAAGAGTATTCGGAAACTACAGCTGATGCAGAGTGCAGCTGCACAGACAGTTCTTAGGGTTCTAAGGACAACCCATACAACACCACTGTTATGTGAGCTGCACCGGTTGCCAATCTGTTTCCAGATGCAATTCAAAGTGCAATAAAGCCCTTCATGGCATGGGTCCAGGTTACTGCCCCAGTAGGCTTCACCCGACCCACCTGCACTGGCAGTAAGGGCATGCTTCAGATCCTGTCAGATAGGGAGTTCTGGCTGGCAGGGTCCAGAAGACAGTTGCTTTCTGCTGTGGTGTCCACCCTTTGCAACAACATTCCTCCTGGGGTGAGATTGGCTCCCACTCTTCTGGCCTTCTGTAAAAAGCTGAACACGTGGTTCTGCAGGTTGGCCTGGAGGCCGAACAGCCAGGTGTCATCGATGAAGTGGCTATTGGACTGATAGCCTCACCCCTTTTTAGTCTTCACTATTGGACTGATAGCCTCACCACTTTTAGTCTTCACCACATCTTGTTCTTTTTAACTTTTAACTTTTCTATCTTGTTTTATTTTTATTTCAATTTTTGTATTGTATTTTTAGGCTTTTATATATGCTTGTGTAACTACTTTGTTGTGAGACACCCAGTCGCTTTTAGCGAGATGGATGGATGGATGGAAGGAAGGAAGGAAGGAAGGAAGGAAGGAAGGAAGGAAGGAAGGAAGGAAGGAAATTATTGAGGTTCTACTGATGACTGTTGGCATTATTTTACCTCTTCCAATTTCATATATATAGCATAGCAGGATGAACTGTTAAATTTTCCCAAAAATGGAAAACTAGGAGAAGGAAGTCTTGTTGCCTAGAATGCAATGCTGCCTTTCCACTTCTTCAGAATCCTTGTTCTTTGGCTGACACCTGGAGTCAGTACTGAAGTGTTTAGAGAAGACAATTGCTTGATTTCAAGAGTAACAAAATGCAAGTTGCCAGCAAGTATCTACATTACTATCCCTCACATTTACTCTATAAGGGGATGGGATCATATTAACAGAGGGAACTGAGTAATGCTGCTGCAACCATGCTATAAAAGGCTATTCTGAACTTCCACCTCTAGATTAGCATTGAATATTAATGCATATAGACAGCAATATAGGTATTACCTGTGTTGAATCTTCCATCAAACCCCTGATCTTCTCCACCACATCTGTGCGTCTGTACTGGCGGAGGGCACTGATCAGTTGGGCAAGGCTAGCTTCAGAGCCCCTGATAGTCCAGTGCTGTAAAGCGGCATAAGCCCTTTCGTGATCTGCAGAATATCCATTTGCAAAAGCTGCCACCTCCCGCTCACTTGCATTACACAGGAATTGGTAGATATCCTTCCACTGGCTTCCAACCTGGGCGGCTACCAATTTCAGAATGTCAATTCCTGTTTAAGAGAAGTACTTCAAGTAAGGTACAAAAATACTGAATACAGACCTAGCAAACATTTCCCTTTAGTTTGGGAATGTTTGTTCAAAAATATTTTTGCAAGTTACACACTGACGTTGCTTTGAATTAAAAGCTTCATTGAAACTTTTCATTTCTTTTATTTTTCCCTCAAATAGTTATTCATCCAAAAATGCATGCCATTTCATTTAAATGAAACTAGGAGCTGGAAAAAGGCAATGTAAATTAATACAAAGGTACAATAAAATAAAACAGTAAAATTGAGGGACTTAGATGATATCAAAACCAGATTTTTTAAAGTTTAAAATGCCTGCATACATAAAAACAATTTAATTTGCCAATGTCACACATGTTAGGAAGTGATATAACAAACCATCCAGTGTTCTATCACATGAATTTTATGCTACTTAAAGATTCCAAAGCATTTTCAAGAAAGAGATGTGATGTTTTTTGGGGGTAATTTTGCTGGGACTCAAAAAAGTGAACATTCAACAAGCCATTGAGATCTCAATCCAAAATATATGATGTAAATGTAGTTTTTTAGAAGTAATATGTAAGAGGTTTGCAACTTCCTTCTTTGGGATTTTTTTTTTTTACTTTTCAGTCTACCATACAGCTGTGTGTTCTCTGGCCCAAATTTTGCTTTAGAACACTGGAGTTCTCTGCAGATTTTGAGAAGTTGGAGGGAAATAAGGAAGAAACAGTTTTTAGAGTAAAAACTCCACTTGTATAATGATGCTTCTTTGGCACTGTTGTGGTACTATTTATATCTCTTGACTTTTGTTTCATTAGTAGAGAGTCTTAAATATGTCCATAAGGCTCTACTGAATAAACCCTCAATTCTAAATCAGATGATAAATTAAACCTTCATTTCCCTTCCTTATGATTAAAGAAAATTACATTCATCATTGCTGTTAGAGATATATTAGGGTTATTCTACAGAAAAGGTTTTGAAATCATACAAATTCTATGGAAATAAACAAGCTCTCTATTTCCCATTAGAGAGCCAGTTTGTTGTAGTAATTAGGGTACCTATCTAGAAACTGAAGACTGTGAGTTCTAATTCCACCTTAGGTCCAAAGTCAACTGGGTGACCTTGAGCCAGTCTCTCTGCTCTAGGAAAGAGGCAACAGCAAACCACTTCTGAAATCTTGCCAAAAACCTGTGGAGACTAGTCCAGGCTCAAAGGACATAAAATGAAATAAAATAAAATTTAATTAATCCCTCGGTTCAGTTGAAGACCATTGCTGTATGAGTCAACCTGAGGACCATTACTGTTACAAATATCCAGAAGAGTCAGAAAAATCTCATTCCTTGCCATTATCCAGCAATTATTTGGACTATCCTAGCCCAAATACGGTAGCCAACATCTGTCTAAAAAACTGTCAGAGTACGGGCTTTATTTTTTGCTATGTTATATCTTTAGTTTTCAAGGAAACTTACCTAACTGAAGTGCAGATTAAATCAAATAGACTTATTTCATCCACTGGTGACTGCTAATATTGTCAGTGAACCCAGAATTAAATCAGCAGAATCCTAATTCCCACATATTTGTTTGGAATTGCACCCAAATATGTTTAGAATGTAAGCAAAAAGATGAAAAGAAATCAGAAAAGACTAAGTCCTTTGGAGGAAAAGAAGGGCATTCTCTGAAGTGGCAGCCAGAGTGGAGCAATTCAGTGGGAGCACACAAAGAAACTTACTGTTCTGAAGAGATAATACTTTTATCTCTCTGATCCAAGATGAGTTAGATAAATTTGCCATGAATCTACATTGCCAAGATTAAGCAGGATGAACAGTATGAGGCATATTTTTAATACCTTCCCTCCTATGATATAGAAGTCAGTGTATGATATAAAAGTCAGTGTACAAATTTTAGCACATTTCCAGACTGCTGAAGATATAGAACCAAACTGAAAAGGGAATTTTCACTTATTTCTAAGCAAAATTCTATGGATACTAAGAATCTACAAGTTTTGGCTAGCCATGTAGTTTTCCAAAATTTTGCGGTAGCTACTAGCTCAACCCTTCCAAACTCTCTTTGCATTGAATCATACTTCTGTTAAGTTCTGCCCAAGCCCAATTCAGCAACCTCTTGCAGCATGGGTGATATATCCCCTCTATTCAGAATCCCTCCCTCATACAAAAGCTCCTGGTTACTTATGAACTACTGATAGCATCAATTTCTATCAAGAGACCTCAAAGTTTAGCTCTGTTCCTGGTCTTTACAATGATTTCAATTCTACACTTCTGAGGAGCTGAACCATCTTAATATGTTTCTTTGCCTCTTTCGGCCCCTTGCAGAAATTCTGATGCGTTAAAGCTCAGAACTTTATCTGCTTTCTTATAAGTTCTTTAGTTAATTTAAGTAAGTTTGCTATATGGCTTTAAATCACAATGAAAAAAAAAGTTCTGGATATTCCAAGGATTTGGTTTTGTTCTTAAATAGCCCAGGACTAAAACCATAAGCCATTTGTCCTGCTCTTGGAACTAATCAGTGTGCATATATAAAGAAATGATGTGAAATGAGAGATCAGCCATTTAAAAACATAATGAATTTAAATATATCTTTTTAATTTGGGCCACGCTGAATCTATTCCAAATAAAAATACACATACTGGTAAAGGCTGCTGCTTTAAATTGTCACTAAAGCATTATCAAGGTTGGTTTTAACCTTCTTCTTTAAACCAAGGAGAAAGAATAGGTTATGAGATAGGTTTACTATTTATATGAGTGTTTGAAATAGCCAGCTTGGTATGGTAATTAACGCATTGAGCTAAAAACCAAGAGACCATGAGTTCTTAGGCACAAAGTCAGCTGGGTGACCTTGGGCCAGTCACTTATTCTCAACCCTAGGAAAGAGGCAATTGAAAACTATTTCTGAAATCTTGCCAAGAAAACTGTGGAGACGAGTCCAGGCAGTTGTCAGGAGTCTACATTGACTCAAAGGTTAAAATAAAATAAAATCCCATTAACCCTTCTGTTCAGTTGAAGATGATTGCTGTGTGAAGAAGGAAGGAGGCTATGACAAACCACTTCTGAAAAATTTTGCCAAGAAAACTGCAGGGACTTGCCCAGGCAGTGTCTGAGAATTAGATACAATTGAATGAAAGGATAAAAATATGCATACACAGAAATGGTTTATTTTCTTTCTTATTTTCCTGACAATTGAATTTGAAAGAAATAGACTAAGTCTTCAGACATCAAATGCTCCTACAGTTCAAGTTATCTACTTTTTTTCAAAAACCTCTTCATTTAGGATAATCATCAAGAAATCCTATATGCTGAAGAATTTCTTTCTTCTGCTGCTTCCCCTCAACCTAGGAAGAAAAACAGGTTTCTCCTTTTCTTCACACTTCATCATCAACAATTTCCCAAGTACAAAGTAAAAACCTGATTGTGTTTTTTTTTACATTCAAACTTCACTACGTTGTTCAATCAGAATACTATAAAAACTTTAATTATTAAAATACAGTGACAGAATAACAGTTATACAGTGATAATCTATACGCCAAGACTAAGGCCAAAGATGTGGCCACCATAGGTTCCAGGAAGTAACTTGCTAGGACAGGGGAAAGACCCAGTTGCTCTCTGTGATCTATCAGGGCTTTGATAGCAACAACTACCTTGGTAAACATAGCCTGAGCCAGAAGCTTACAGGAAGGATTGCGATAGCTAGAAATAAATGCCAGAAAGACTACATTAAAAAGCATTTTAAAGTAGCAGACCCTTGGGGATAGCTGAGGACTGACTTTGTGAACTCATACAGCCTCCATTTCTCTAAACAAGGGAGCAAACGTGCACCTCAAAATATAACATTAGATACAGCATTTGGCTAAACTGAAAACCCTACTGTTATGCAGACTTTATGCAGGATGGTATAATAGCTCTTGGGGTCACTCGTGGTTGCCCGCATGTGAACTTCAAGGTGTACAGAGTCTAGATAGATACACAAAAGGGAAACCCATCATATGAATTTTAACTGTAAATTGGGAGTATTTTTGTGGCATAGATTTTCCTAAATGTATATTTAAATTTCTTAAAGATACATTTACAATTGTAAATGAAAGTGGAAAGACTAAGGCATGTTAGTTCATGTGAAACTTCACAAATTTCTTTCAATAAAATGGTAAGAAACGCATTGTCTTAGAACACTGGTTATCTCTACTGAATTGAAATGATTTTATCAAAACAACAATGGAAACAGATATTTAATTTAAATAAACATGATCATATCAAACATTTGCTATGGAAATATGGAAAGAGATTGCCAAGAAAAATAGTTTGGAGTAGTTTAAAGATAGACCAGGAGGTAAAAAGAAATAAAGGAAAAATGAGAGTACAGGAAGAATGAAGCAAATATCATTAGAGAAAAAATAAAATACTTGAAGTGAATTATGAAATGAACCCAAAATCATTTGAAACAGAAACCTCAGTGGAAAAAATTGAAAAGATTTTTTTTGTTTTTTAATAATATGCTTTAAAGAGCCTATGAAATGGAAATGGTCATAAAGGATGCCAATGTCTTTGAGGTCATGAACAACAGCAGGGCAGGACAGATTTAGGATGTGATCATGAATTCTATGTGATCATGAAAAGCAACAGCATAGAAGAGATTTAAACTGCAAAACGTAACTTACATTTACAACTTTGTTTCTGACCATCCTTTCATTAAACAAATTGTCACCTGAGGGGAGGAATTCTTAAGCTCTCTTGAAATGCCCTAGATATGCTTTCAGATACTTTATTTTCAAAGGAAAACCCATTGGCTGCATATAGCCTACCACCTTGTAGAACACTTTTGATCACCCTGTCAGTGGTCCAATTTTTGCTAGGTTTTTTTTTTTTGCCTTTTAAGCAAAAATATTCACCAAAAATAACACCTCATCTTTGAAAGGTGGACTTCTGCTTAATTTTATTTCCTTAAATGGAAAAAGTTGCCTGTTATTGCTCTAAACCTTTGATTGAAAATCAAATAAAGTTATAGAGAATAGCTTTGGGACAAGAACAACATATAGTAAAGAAAACTGGCTGCTGAAAAAGGTTGTAATTCATCTATATCATAATATTGAAGATTTCCAGGATTGCATTTTCTGAAGAGAGATGACCAGTTTAATTAGATTGTAAATTCTGAGTATTAAAACATATAGAAGGATGCATGTTCAGAGTTGCTGATTTAAGAGAAACCACTTTTCTTTAATATTACCTCTCTGTATCAGATAGATACTATAGTAATACCTATTGGGAAAAAAGTTTTAGTCCTGGATGCTTATAATTAAGTGCATAAACTACTAAAATTGCTCCAGTGATTGACCAGCATAGAAACTGGGAAAAAAATAAACAGATACATACCAACACAGTGCCAATGCCGAATATCTCTCTCTAAAGTGACTGCTGCAGTCTGCCTAACTGAAAAATCACACTTGTTATATGGCTTGGGACATTTTGAGGAGGCAATTTCTTGCAGTTTTGTAAAGCATACTGAGTTATTATGGAAGATCTCTATCATATAATGCCAGTCTGTATGAAAAAGAAGGGCTAGGGCACCTGAGATATAAATTTTTATTCTAGAATAAAGTTATTGTTTTAAATACTATGAGATTTGATATTTTAAACTAGGCATGGAGGCCTGTTTTAGTTGTGAATGTATTTCTGTTTTTATAGAATAACTACTCACCATGACCATTGCAATAATATATCCATTTTTCCCGATTTTGGGTTGGGGTAGAGGATTTCTTCAAAACAGACTTTTCCACAATTGCATTGGGATCTTGCCTTGGTCCTTTTTTTAGAGTTCGTGAACTTTTGCGGACACTGCAAACAACAATAACCACAAGTACAAACAGCAGTAGCAGGACAATCATCCATGGCAAATGTTCATTGATATCAAAATGCTTATGCATAGCCTGTCTTGGGGGTCCTCTTTTAGGAGATTTATATGGAATGCTGGATTTCACATGGCCATTCATTTCCAGTGCTGGCGGTAAATTGAGATTAGAAGGGGTATGTTTGTGATAATATATCTGCTGGTGATTTAAAGACTTAGAATACTCCAAAGCTGTCACAGTCTCATTCTTGGAGGTTTCATTGTAAATGTCTGTTGGCTCCATCGTGTCAACAGCATATGTGCTTGGGGAAGGAATGGTGGTAAAGTTGGAAGAAGTGTTCACACCTGAAAAACACATAGAATATTAGAAAGGAAGCAGCAAGCATAGAACCTATGAGCCACCCTTTCCATATCTGATGCTACAATTATGTTTAGAAGTTAAAGTGGTTTAAAAGACGAGAAACTACAGGAGGTGAAATCCAACTTGCCTGGAAAGCCCTTGTAAAGTCTGCTAGGAGCTATTAATACAGCTCTGACCAAGAATGACCTCTAAGAGCGCTTAATTTAGAAAGAAGTAACTGGCTGAAGAGCTTACAATGAAGTGTCCTCTCTATTTGGTTTGACTCCACATCCCACAGTTCCATGAGAAAGAGAAATGCTGATGAAATCCCAAACATCTGGAAGGTATCAGATTGTCTGCCCCTGATGTAGCTTATGCTCTTAAGTAGCCACTGACAGTGTATACAGGTCTTGCAAAACTAATTACTGAGCATAGTTCTTAAATTGCAATCCTCAAGTCGGACAATTAATGAAAAACATTTTGTAATGCATGCTAATTTTAAACCAAGTTTTCTAATGCAATTTCAAATGAGATACTAATAGTGGAAGATATATTAAATGTAGTGAGCAGGACGCAGGTGTTATTATATATAATGTATTTTAAACAATCAAGCTAAACAAGGACAAAACACTATACAAATTAATTGGTTTAACTCTCCTAAGTCCATCAATACTAGTGTAAAGTGTTGGAAGAAAACTGCATTATAATGTATATGTACTTGTGTTCTGTTTTGTTTAGGAACTGAGATTTTGTATCATGTCAATAAAGTTATGCAACTTAAAAGACCCTTACACATCTCTCTCTCCACAGTATAGCTGGCCCCTCCATCTGCCCATTAGCCTCATGCTGGTCAAATAATCACTGTCATGTGATATACTTGCAGAGGAATTATGCTGAGGCTAACTACTGCATCAGGTTTACTATTGAAGAGTTATGAAAAAGAGATCTAACATAATGTAAAGTAGAAGCTCAACAGGCATATTTTGCAGGAGGAAAGGGAACTCCAAATTGGAGCTACTGCATTACCAGCTTATTACTTCAAAAGAAAGTTTCATATTCATCACATTATTTCTAGCAGAAAATGCTTCCCAATTCTTTACACCTACCTTTGGTAAGAAAAGTAGCAGAAGAAACTTTGTAGTGCTGTTCATCTTCTTCTGGACTTGACAAAAGCCCAGCTGCATTCTGAGAAACTGACTGAAATCCACAGATGTTGTCTGTCATTTTTGTCCCTGGTTTTATCACCACCATATTAAGTTGTGAACAGTTAGTAAAGGGTTTGCATCTCAGCACACTAGAAGGCACAGCAGAGAAAGTGCCACGAGGGCATGGTTTGCACCTGATGTCTTCAGTTTCAGTTCCTTTTTTCCTTAAGCCCCATCCAATGGGGCATACTTTATAAGGGATACAAGTGTCACCATGTAAAAATTTACCAGGTGGGCAGGAGCATTCACGGTCAGTCCGAGCAGTACAAGGTGTTTTCTCAATCATTGACTGCTCACAGGGCTTTCTACATGAATGGCATTCTTCTATACCATTTTCATGTTTTGTGAAGGTCCCATTAGCACAAGAGCTGCATTCTCTTAAGGTAGTTATGGTACAGTGCTTAGATACGTAAGTTCCTGCAGGACACTTGTGGCAAATCAGATGTGTGCTAGTGGCACGATCATGATAGCTGTATGTACTGATGGTGTTCTGTTCAGATGACAACTCTGACTGAGCATCCACAGTACCCAGGAACATAAATCCCTGAAACAAATACATAAATGCAAGTCAAATCCATCTCACAAGTCAAATTACAGCAAATGGTAATAACTTTACTGACTTACTGAGTAAGTATAATCCAAATACATACTGTTTTGTAGAGGCTATTTGCTCTCTTATGAACATTTATCAGATTCTTGGAAAGCTTTTTGACTTTCTTTTGATCTCAGCAAGTGATAGTAAACTGAATTAAAATGTGAGATTCAGGGTGGATTTCACTGGTGAAATGATAGGATCTGATACACATATTCACTTTTATAAAGTAACACATAACTATTAAATAATTTAAAGATTTACTAGTTACCATATATATTTTACACATACATTTCAGATGACAAAACCCTCAAACCTTTCCCCTCCACACAAAGATCAGCAGGATGATATACAGAGAGACATTTCTCAAGAATCCAGGTTTCAAAATGAGTAGTCTTGGGGGAGATTCAGCATATCTGTACCCCAGATAGCTCATCTCCACTTGACACCCTTTGCAAAGCTGCCACCCAATATTAACAGCAAAGTTAAAGGGCACATTTCAGTTTGAAACAAGAAAGTTCGATGTAGAGTGGATGACTAGTTTACTTCTCTTTTAACTCCTCAACTCATCCCTTTGACTTTTTGAGAAAGGAAATTCTGTTGCAATAGAAGGCTATCTAGCTTCTATTATCTATTAATTAATAGATACATATTAAATATTAGCTTCTATTATTAATCTAGCTTTCAGGCCAGCTCTGCCTTGTGTTCAAGTTGATTTCATCAGTATTCAAATGCTCTTTCTTATCCTATAGAGGAAGGGCCAATTTCAACTGTCCCCTTATTTTTCCAACAGTTAAGATCTGCTAGTATGTTATTTCTTTCTGACTGTGTGAGAATTGCTTCTCAAAGTATCAATCAATCTACAGTTTAATAGAATCCTTGCTGTCTCTAATCCCAAATACCAGGTCCACCCAAAACTCTGGGTCAGCTACAAACTTCGTAAGAGAGCTGATGTTTAGTTATAGCCTACTCAGAGTTGCTTCCATAATCTCCCCAGTCCATTTCTTCTATTTCCAGTGAGATATTCCCATTAATTGGCATGCTAGAAACTGATATGTTCACACTTGGAAACTGTACATTTCCCTCAGCCTGGGGGGAGCTTCTCATCTTTTCTTGTCTTGCAGAAGCAAATACCACATGCACACAATTTTATTGGTCTCCTCAAACTTAAGGTTGGAGGAATTATCAGCCAATACTGATCAGTCAAGACAAAATTAAAACCTGCCCAATGGATAACAGGAAGAACAACAAAACCCCACTGGATTTCCATACATGTGCACCTCATTTAGTAATTCAGTCATTAAGCAAAGTGGTTGCTAAGTCAAACTATAACTGTGCTTCCAATCTTATTTCAGCTTTCTTTTGCTTTACAGACCTCAAAGGTTGTAAATGCAAGGACTCAAAAGTTACTTTTTCCTTGCCACTGTAATTGAGAATGGTCACTGTCTGCGGTAGTTGCTAAATGAGGATTTTCTGTTTTGTGTTAAGCCTAAAACAGTTTGCTTGTGGTGAAGCATGATATGTAAACACATTATGGGTTCTTTTCTGGCAATAATTATGATTGGTTGTTGACTGATTTATTGTAATTATGGATAAGCATGATGTATGAACAATCATCATTTTCTGGCATATTCCTGGTTTCCTTTGTACATTCTTAATCTTTTATCAGTCTATAACAATTCAAGACAAACAAATGGTTAAGACAGAGGAAAAAGCAAGCAGGAATTAATCAACCAGGCAATCATTAAGCTGCGTACCTGTAAGACTCTGGCATAGTCATCAAAGCATAATTAAAACAATGGCTTAGCAAACAATGGAGGTACTTGTACACTGTACAATGTCAAGAGCTGCTTTGAAAAAGATCTGTTGAGCAAATCAGTTTATCATGATGATGATGATGATGTTACCTAGTTTTGTAATGAAACACTAGCAAAAAAAGCAACCAAGCTTAGAGAGCACCTAGGACTCCACAATTCAACCCTGAGCTACAAATATTACAGTTTATAATGATTCAGGCACAACAAGCAGGATTTATACTCAACAGATCACAGCTTTGCATTATATTTGTTGGCAAAAAGTATGTTTCTTTCTTGGAATGAATTTATGTATCAGTTTAAAATAAATCACAATCTGGATTAAATGTAATGCATGAACCAAGCCAATAATTCAGTCAGTTCCTCATTATAGAAACAAGGACCTTGTCTGCTGAATCACAAGGTAATAAATCAAGTACATTCACCTCAAGATTACTGAAAAATTATGCCACCACTGACAGTATGAAAAGATAGAACCAGTACACATACAAAATGAACAATGAGCTAATAATTTAATAATTAATGTAATAATTTTATGTTATGCTGACTAACATGTAAAAGACTGAAGACACCAATGTTTTCCAGTTGTTAATTTCTTAAAATTTAAACATTTTGACACTTGAAATTGTCTTTAAAAATAAGCTTTAAAATCATGAATCCCTTTGAATACCCATTAATGCTGCTTAATTTATAAGGAAACTTAATATTTGCTAATTAAGAGTCCATTAGGAGATTGGCAGCAATATAAATATGATAAATAAATATTAGTTCCTTATATATGAATCAAATGAATATATATGAATCAAATGACTGAACGCTCCTTTCCTTTTATGCACTCAGATTTTTAAGAAAACACATAATAAGCCATTAACGAAAACGTAATTTGACAAGTTATTAAATCAGGAAGGTAAAGACATTCAAGGCAAAAGAGAGGAAAAAGCTCGTTGTGTGGATGAGTTGCTAACCAATAACAAGGTCAACAGTCAACACGTAAGAATGAAAATAAAGGGGAGCTGGCACTCTTTATTTCTCACTGGGGCAGAAGATTAACTCTCACAAGCTGCCCTTCAGTGGCAGTCTAAGGGGTTCACATCGGAATTAAACTATCAGTCTCACAATTAGTATGAAAACTATAAATAATATACTTAATTTGTACTAATAGTTTAGCATCCTTGTATTTAAGACAGAGGTGTCAAGTACTTATATGGCATTTCAATTCACAGGGAACTGGAACTACAAAGAGGACCAGTTGATTGCACTGAATATCAGGTCTGGTCTGTCTGAATGGATAACCTCTATTGAAAACATCAGTGATCTTTGCTATTTAATATTAAACATGTCCGTGAAGACTATCACTCGTCCAGGGTAATTGCATCGCAACAAAGTTTAAAAAACAGGCATCTGGACTGGATTTTTTCTCAAGTCGAAG
>JANHZU010008922.1:47183-59175 GCA_032468055.1 Acrochordus granulatus | reverse complement strand
AGGGTTTTTTTCCAGAAAAGTCTTCATTGTATCTATCTATCCATCCACCCACACATACACATATACTTACATTTTCAATACATATTTTTAAAGCCCAGTAAGCATTTTTTAAAGTATACAACAATGAGGGAAACATTAATAGCTGGGCAGTCTCTGAATACGCTTGATAAATGAATAATAAATAACCTGTAGCATGGTTCTGTAAAAGTTCCCAGGGAAAGGGAGCATCATACCTCAAGTGCTACTTCCAGAGGACTTACTCTTGGCCAGGCACATGTTTGATAATAGCAGAAAGACATTGACCAGGTTGGAGCAAGTGTTCTTATTCTGTTTCCTGGGATCCAATCTTTAGCTTGAAAAGTAAGCAAGGAAGAGATTGACTGAGCAAGAGAAGCTTGGAGACTTACAAAAAGGCAGCCCATTTTTTATTGAACAGGCATAGTCTCTGGAGGAGAATAAGCATCTTATATTCTCCAAACCAAAGAAACCTCAATTAGTTTGGGGAACCCTCAGAAAAAGTTAGAACTGCTCTAGAAACCAGTAAAACTGTTTTTTGCAGCCTTAGTCTACTGGTAAAGTCATGGTTTGTTTTAACTGCTTTCCTTATGACTCTGCCATCATGCTGGGCATGGCTTTCCTGCTGTCCTCCTGACAAGAAGCAGCTGGCCTTTCTTCAGTGAAAGAGTGTTGGAGCTCCCTCAGGTGTTGGAGCTGGTGAGATCTTACTAAAGACCCTACAACAAATGGCTCTGCATCTACATCTTCAGGACCATTAAAGTGAGGAGAAATACGTGGAGAGCAATGAGAAGCCGCTGGACCTACCATTTCTGTACTTTTTTCCTTGAGATCTGTGTGAGGGAGAGAGCAGTTTCATAGCTCACAAACCTGGGTAGAAGGATGGACAGATGAGACCAAGGGAAGGAGAAAACATGAATTAGTGATGAGGAGAGCATTGCTGCAGCTTTTTCCTACAGCTATCTTGATCCCATGAAAATTGGAGGGTTCACCACTGTGTCGTGGTAACCAAGATAATTTTAAATCCCTAAACACTTGCCAGTTTAACTGCTGAGAGAAACAGTGGGATCAGTGATGCTCATCAAACAAGATGAAGATTAGATGAAGGTATCCTTAATGGAGGCATCTTTGTTGAGCAAAAAAAAAAAGCTTTGTTAAGAGCACACCAGGAGCTAATTTTGCTTGAGGAATTTTGGGTTGACCCCCCACCTTTCACTTATCTTTATATAATGCATATTTAGCCATCACCATAGTTTGTGCACCATGCTAATCTAGGACTCTTTAAAAACTATCTGTTGATTGGATTTTCGGATTCAATGGTAAACCATGGCTTACAATCAAAATGACTGTGTCACAAAACATATTACAGTGTGAACCAGGCTTCTCTGTGTGGTGGCTGAGGGAAATAGGATTATATTGTACATTACAGCTCAATGAATCTGAGTTTTTTTCTTTTAAAACTTCTCAATTTTTTTTTAGACTTAGGCAACAATATTACAGACAGAATCTTGCCGGACTAAAGCAACAGCCTGCATAACAACAGACATGCTCTGTGAACTGCAGGAGTGTGGCCATCGTTGCCCTCTTCCTGCCACAGGCAGTCCAAGTGCCACTGCCCCTTTGCCCTCTCAGACACAGCCCCTACCTCCTGGCGCTACCAAGAGGCTGGTCAGTATCATTCTGCATGTATGGTCTATGTTTACTTAAGGAGTTGAGATCTGTTGTACATATATTTGTTCTAACATGTATTAATTTTTTTCCTGTTTGGATGATGTTTTCTATATAAATTATTTAACTTTATGTTTGGGCATTGTTTCCATTTTCCTTCTGTTATAAATTAAAAAAAACATTTTGAGGTTGCTATAACTATCACTTTTCAATATTTTTCCTTCTATCAATTGTTTCTAGTCTTTTCTTTGTTTAGTTTTTTTAGAGTTTCTGCAAGCTTATATGAAGTTTTACTTATTCTCAGGTTTGAATTCATGCTTTTAGTAATTTTTTTTGGTCATACGTCCAAAATTCATGGCTTGGATTAAAATTCTAATGAATTCTTTCTCATATGAGTTACTTCAGCAAGAAAGTCTTCCT
Organism: Acrochordus granulatus; assembly: GCA_032468055.1. Taxonomy (NCBI): domain Eukaryota; kingdom Metazoa; phylum Chordata; class Lepidosauria; order Squamata; family Acrochordidae; genus Acrochordus; species Acrochordus granulatus. The sequence continues at coordinate 57,072 of JANHZU010008922.1, read as the reverse complement.
GAAGAGAAGGGGTAATCAATCCTGTCAACTTTCAGTTTAGCTCATTTTCAAATTTTTCCATCCTCGTATATGTTTATTCTGCTACCACAATTATATGTAAAGTTGTTTAAAATATATACATTTTAATACTTTTACCTTCTATATATATTTTTGTAAACAATGTTTACTAAAATGATTTTGTATATATTTACAACAAACTGGTAATGCAAAGTATAATTGTTTTAGTCTGTATTGAAAGTCTGAATTAGAGAAACTCTCATACAACTGTAAACCAAACATCTCCCCACTCCCAAGAGTAAGAATTCTGCCCCTATCCATCTGACTGCAGAAAATTCCATAACTTCGCAGCCCAATTCTTTTATTTTTAAATTCTTTGTCATAATAAATACATGAAAGTCTGGCAGACTATTGTTTTTTTGGCATTGTTAGTTGGGTGCAACTTTGTGTTTTCTTTGGAAGCATGCCCATTTGAACAGATAAACTAAGCTTTTAAAGCTGGACTACTGAAGTGGGTGGCAGGGAGGAAGGTCAGTAGTTTGTCTTTGGGGAAATGGATATTTTGTGATAGGCAGAACTTACCATTTCAATTCAGATTGTGAGATCAACCAAAAAAATGGCCTCATCAGTCCCTGCATGTTCACTGCCTTCCAACTGCTGCCCAACATTGATAGAAACTCTATTGTCCCCAGCTGAAAGTTATATTATGTCCTAAACACCAAAACCATATTTCGTCTTATCAAAAAGCTGTAAAAGAAGGGATTTGTTATTAAGCCAAAAGATTAAGCCGAACAGATTTGTTTTCCTTTTTATTCTCATTTTATTCAAATAAACCATTTTCTCATAAAAACCGCAAATATACTTTTGGTTGCTCCCAAACTGAGGTATATGCATTTTTGACAACTTGGAAAACAAAACAGATTTTGTTTTTTTTCTATTGTTGACAGAAGGAAACTAATATTTAAAATGTCAGCAATTTTACAATATTTGTGTTAATGTTATGCTAAATTTGTTTTGCATATTCCTGGAGAAAAGTTGGTTCCAAGCAAAAAATATTATGGGAATGCCTTTTGAAACATAAAATGGTTCAATTTCATTTTTAAACTTGGCAGAAAAGTTGCTTCCATCTGAATAAATATATGTACACGACTTGTCTGAAGTGAAAATGTGAAGGGTACCAAAACTTAAGTCAGCTACTGTAGGAGTCTGATGGCCTTTCTGTAATAAAAACTGTATGAATACAATCATATACTCATACAGGCTGTAGTGTATGTGCACATTAAAAATTATAATAATTTCCAGTACATCATCTCTTTTTTATCATTAGCCTCATGGGATTTCCCACAAAGTCAGCTCACTGTCTTCTTTCAGTCTCAGTTCCTCCAGAGTCCTAAAAACGACAGAGGTCAGGCATCCTGGCTTGGTCTAATGCTCGGTTCCACAAACTTTTTGGAAGAGCCGCCATTGGATCTCCCGAGCAAAATAAGTTAGATGAAGTTGCCCAGCCGAATTACCATTCAAATTTGATAAATATTCGGAGCTTTTGTCTGGGACCAAATGAGGGGGTCACAGGTCCGCAAAGGGCAAGGTGCTACCCCCCCTGTTCAATTCAGAGAAAGCGCGGGACTGGCAGGCGCGTTTCAGTGGCTGGGCTTCCTCCCCCTCGGCTACTTGTGTTCCGCGTCTGCTTCCTGAGGCGCCTGCCGCAGCCATAGGCCTTGCCACTCTCCTCCTGAGGGGTAAACGGATGGCCGCACGCATCCCAGAGGAGAGCGGCGCAGCAGGGAGGCTCCCGCCACTCGCCCCGCCTGCCCGAACGAGTCACTTCTCCCATCGGCCGGTCTATGCTGAGGCAGCACGGAAGGGCATTAATCCGCTTTGTCCACTAAGCGGGCCGGCGGTGAGCGCCTTTCGAGCTTGTAGGCAGCAGCTGCTCCCGGGCTGGAACTTGGCTTCGCGCACCCGCGAGGCCCCGCCTCTCGGTCTCGGGCGACGGCGCCCTGCTCAGAGGCCCCCGCCGAGTCTCGAGCCCGCGAACGATGCGCGGCCGCCTCCGCTTCCCTGGGCCCGATCCTCCAGCGCCCGCGGGGCTCCTCTAAACCCCTCAGGGGAGCTCCCCGCGCCGGCGTTTCCCCTGAGACCCCTGCCGGGCCCGGCTGCCCTGCCGAAGTTAACTCCGAAGCCGACGCGCTGGCGGCGGAAGGGCGCCTCGGCATCGCCGCCCGACGACCCCCGCTCGTGCGTTCCCTCGCGCCGCTGCCCGCTCTCCTTCCAGGGACAGGCCGGGGTCCCGCGAGGCGCGCCAGCGACGCCCTCGGTACTCCTCGCAGGGGCGGGAGGGGCAGCCGGCGCTGCCCGCACCTGGCAACCGCGGGCGGCTGGCAGCGCTGCCGGCGCTCCGGGAGGGACGCGGAGCGGGCCGCCGAGCTCTCGCGGGATTTGTCGCCCCCAGGCCGGCCCCCATTCCGTGGCTGGCTGGAGGGACGCAGGGAAGAGGAAACGCGGGCAAAGCCGAGCCGGACCGGACCGCCAGCGGCCGCAAACGGCGGAGATTCGGCGGGTCGCCGCCGCCGCCGCGGAGCGAGTCCGACTCCACCCGCCGATGGGGAGCTGCCGAGGCCGGCCTGAGTTTGGCTGCTGCTAGAGCGCGAGGCCCGGGAGGGTTGCCAGGCAGCGGAGGGGCTGCAGCCCGGCCGGGCTCACCCAGCATGGGTAAGGCGGGAGAGGAGGGAGCCTCCGCGCCGCCCTTCCCGCGGACTGACCCTTCCCCCTGACCCCTCGCCTGGCCTTGGGCGGGGGCTGCCCCCAGGTCTGCCCCGCTTCCGTTTGGAAGCGGAGTACAAGCGCCGCGGAAGAAGGTTCGCCCCTCGGCCCCGTCCCGCCGCCGCCGACTGGCCTTTCCCCTCCTGCGGAGCATTCCCGGGCGGGCTGCTCTCTTCCCCCAAGAGGCCGGGGGAAGTGGGCTCGCCCCTCCCCTGGCACTAAAGGGCGCGACAGTCCCTGGGCGCCGAAGTGGCGGAGGCGCGTATCTTCTCGTCCTCGGACTCCGAGTAGCCACTTGCCACGATGACGCGAACAGGTAGCTTACGAGGCGGGAAGCTCGCGTGTAAGGCAAGCAAGCTGCAGTCGACTTCCTGGTTCTTCCTGACCCTTTCCCTGTATGTAGAGAGGAAGTAGGAACTTTTACATCCTAGTAAGCGCTGTCGTTTCTTATTCCCGTTGGAAGGGATGGGGAAGGCAACTCTCGTTCCTTGTTCAGGTGAGCATACTTTGATTATTGCCTCTTTTCTATTTCATGTGGCGGCATGTTTGGACTAGTGAAAATCTGCCGCTGTTTTGCAAGGCACTAGATTGGGAGTCCCACTCGGGATTTTTGTTGGATTATGGATCAGACTTTATGTAAATTTGCCTTACTGCTGCGCCACGCAGGTCAGTTTTATGCTACATTGCATGGTTGAGTATAAAGAGACCGATATACTTTTATGTTTTGAGGATTTTTGTATCAGTTCTCTAAATTTTAAATAATGTCGAGTGAAAAGGGATTTTCACTAAATTCTTTCACCAAGGCACTTGCAGCCTAAAATATGAATGTTTCTTTAGAAATACTGTATAGTAAATCTAGTTTATCCAATGTGAACTATTTCTGAGTATGTGTGTGTTGAGTATGGATTTCACTGCCAAAAATATAGCACCTCCCCTCCCCATATTGAGGAATATACACTGTTTTAGTTGCTAGATCTCTTTGGGAAGCTCTGCAATGGACCAGATAGATTTGTAACTTGCTTTTTTTGTCACAAGAAAAATTCAATGTCGATTTTTTTCTGATGAAGATCTAAAGATACAGTGATGAAAAACAAGATGCAATAAAAATAGAACCTGAATAATTTTTGAATAAAATAAATACTTGATTTATTGCCATGTAACAAATATCAACAGTGTTACAATTGAAGGAAGTAGCAATGGCTGAAACTGAAATCCTGTTTGGGTTATTAATTAGCAATTGCTTCAAGTCTACTTCAATAGTTGTTTTTTCAGTGCATGGAAAAAATTATGTAATGTTGCTTGATAATATTTCCTGAAGGGTTTTTTTTCCCAATTAGGTTGCCTATGGTCTTTATTTAAAAATGTAACTGCTTATAAATGAAACAAAACCTAAAATTTTTATGAAGTATGCCATATATATTTGTTTAGTGCAACAGCAAGAGTATTCCGTGTGTAACTGCTTCTTAATTATATACTGTTTCTTAAAGTTTTTGTCTTTGCATGCAAATGTACTGGTATCTGCTTAATAATGCACACAGATACTTATTTTAGTCAGTTCCTCTTACAAGATTAAGTGTCTTTTCAACAACTTCTACAGTTTAGAAGGACAGAGTAGTTCCAATCCAAAGATATTCATAGGGCTGCCTGGTGCTACAGTTCATTTATGGCAATGACACGGTTCACAGAAGCCTGATCCTCCACCTTTATCATTCATGTGATAATCCTCTGTAGAGATTCAGATTCAGATATTTTATTGGCCAAGCATGGTTAGACATGCAAGGAATTTGACTCTGGTACAGCATCTCTCACATATTTGTAAGACAATAGTAAATAAAATAATAACAAATCAAGTTAGATATTCAACAGAAAAGTGTCTTTCCAGTAGTCTTCAAAGAGTTGCAGAGAGAAGGAGTTTTTTCCTGGAATGTATAGTCTGCAAAGAGTTGCAGAGAGAACTGTAGTCTTGCGAGAAAGTGCAAGAGCTTGCTTCGCCAAAGCTGCCATCTGGGGTGCTATCTTGAGGGTCATTAGGATACAAAAGAGATGCTGAGATCTTCAAGTAGACCTACTGGAGGCAGAGATCCAGGCACTCCCCTTCTACCTCCTCCTCTGTGATGTAATCTAATCATCTTCCACCACCTCCTCTGTGATGTGAACTAATCACTCTCCACCTCCTCAGTGATGTGCTCCAAGACAGTTGGGGGAGCAGTGGCAGGCTTGGGCTGGCTGGGTGGGCAGGTGACAGGGGTGGTACAGGCTCCACTGGAGGAGCCTTTTCAGTCAGGCTTCTTCCATCCTGCCCAGCACCCTCTTCATCCACATACTAATACTCTATATAATTACATAGAGTTGCATATATATGCTTCAGTACATGCAAAGGGAAACATTTTGTATATATAAACTGATGTGAAAGTGCTTAAAATGCACTTAAGCTTGCTTGGTTTCAAAATATACTTATTTTACCTTATTTGAAATTGAGAAACATCTTGCTCTTACATTTTCTTCAGTATCTTTAACATGATCATTATTTGGATTAGGGCTGCAACAATTAATAAAATTGATAAAGAATGCTCTTAGTGTGAAATGCTCTTAAAGTGAAACGAGGTTTCCCATAGGAAACAATGGAAAGTTGGACGATCCATTCCATGCCCCCAAAAATATTCACAAAAAATCATTTTCACCGGAATTTGATGTAGGAATGATTGTCCCTAACAGCTGGAATAAGTAACAATGATTAACACACAATATAAAGCAGAAATAGAACATACTAACCAGCAGTCATGGATCTGCTTCCAAGCAGATTCTGGCCTTGGCTGCTGCTAGGTCAGCTGCTTTCCGGCACCCCATGCTGGCTCAGAGGATCCGCTGCCACCGCCACTTGAGGCAAAAGGGCCTTTTCCCTTTTCCTTCAGTAACATCTCACAGGACAGCACACAGACAGTAATGGAGTAAACTGCATGTGGCAGCATCAACAGAACTCTTGCACAGTTGCTGCCTGAACAGGAAATACAGAGCATGCTGACTGATGATGCGTAAGTTATTGCGTGAAGCTTGCTCATCTTGTGAGTTGCTGCTCGTCTAGCAGAATAAATCGTATTAAAAATGTTTGCTCATCTTGCGAAAATCTCGACTTCCGAAGTGCTCGTCTTGCGAGGTTCCACTGTATATATACTACTTTTCATGAATTTTAACTCATTTTTTTCAGAGAATATCTTTGCCTATCCTTATGATAAATTCCATCCTGAATTCATCTCACAGGTCTATCTAGATCTTTTTGTATCTTTTCTCTTTTTCTCTTTTCTCTTTTTCAAAGCATTAGCCACCCTTCCTAGTTTAGTGATTAGGGGTAATTTAATAGAATGTTAATTTTTCTTAATGCACTGAGAGTAATTTAGATCTCTAAATCTATGCTAAATAACAATGTTAATTTTTACATTTTATAAAACAATTTGCTCATAAAATCATTGAGTTATTTCTCTATGGGAAACTTGCAGTTACAAAAGCAATAGGTTCCACATTGTTCCAAATGGTTGGAACATTTGGTTTCATGAGATGGAAGGATGGAGGTCCCAAACATTATCTTCTAAAAGCATTTGGGGCTTTCACATTCTAGTCAACTCCTTCATTGTGGCAGCAGCTAGTAATTTTCTGAAAAAAGTCCTGTATCTTATTTACCTGGATGACTTCCAGATTCTTAGAAATTCCAAACTTTAATTGAAGGATAAGGGGAAAAATAATAGTCCTGTGCTTTTCTTGTTTTAAAGGGACCAAACCTCCTATTTAGTTTGCTCCCCCCTCCCTATTTTGTTTAAATGTTAAATTATAGATCAATTTTAACCTTGTTATTAATATTGTTTTTACTGTTATGTATTGTAAGCCACCAAGAATCACTTTTCATGAGATTGATGGTATAAAAGTTTACTAAACCTTGTTTTATTTTTGTCAGAGGGAAGGGCTTGGGTATTTACTGTTGTAAATGACCAACAATATCTCCCTTATGGGGATGTAGATTGACAGTCTTTCATGAGAGTCTGGCTGGCAGCCTACATCACAAGTCATTATCAGTGCTAATAATTATTTATTAAGATGTATACACCAAACTTCAGTCAAGGTTCTTATAGAATAATTCACAAATAAGCTAAAATGGTAAATATATCAAAGGATATATATTTAAAATAAACACAAAACAGAATGATAATAACATGTTAAAAGTTTAGAACATAAGGAAATAAAACACTGGATTTGTCTGCACGGTTAATATGTCAAAGGGAGTGCCTAAAGAAAGGTATCCAGGAGAAAGTTCTAGAACTGTAATGTCACCATTGTTTAGGCTTGTTTCTTGTTACTCTCAGAGAGAATCTCAGAATAGGTTTCTGATCTAAAAAATACAAGTGCATATGGACATAAGCTTAAAAAGATATTATAGACAGTCCCAATTCAGTACAAGACCATTAAAATGATAACTGCAGTTTCTGAATTATCTTTACAATCAATTCCATGTATCTTCATTAGCCTGGCCAATTTCTAGCACTTAAATATGAGGAATGTTATGAAATCAAAATGGTATTTTACAAAGAAGAATGAAAAAACTAAATATTTTTTTAAAATGCAGGACATTTTAGAAATAAAACAAGCCTAGGGAAGAAATTATTTAAAACAGGCCAGACTGAACTTACTCAGAGTACATATAATCAATCAAAAAGTTTACTATGTGACCACAGGTCATAGCTACATAACATAGCATTAAAAAAGAATTAAAATTAATAACATAATAAAACACCAAAAAATTTAACAAAGGGAAAGCATGTGACAGAATTAAAATGGAACCAGTATTACAGAAGAGTGCTTAAAAATTCTAAGTTTTAAAGAAAGCTTATAAAGGTAGCAATATCACTACTAACAGCTAGAATTGCATCAGTGAGAAGGTAGTTCAGTCATTCAGCATCTAACCTTTTAAGTTATCCACCAATATTTTCCCTTAATTTTATGATAGATGTCTTCCACTTGGCCAGCATCATAGGAGTAGAAGCACTGCTCCATTGGACATACACAAAACCTCTCAAGATATACAGAAGGCATGTTTGAAAATAGAAAGTAATACAAATCTTCCTTAGTGATGAGTTAGAGATGTTAACTTTACTAAGAAAGACTTCTAAGTTTCATATAGTAGTAAAGCCAAGATAAAAACTCGGAAGACTGCACCGCAGTATCATCTCTAAGAACTAAGTTCCCTTAAAGGGAACAAAGAATGCAATTGTAAGACAGGATCAGGAGTTGTCACTGATGTCTGTCCATATTATGTAAGAAGCAAAGCTTAAGTAGAGCTCTTGGAGGCTTCTAATGTCTTATAGAACAGTGTGAATTGGAATAGAGATTGTGGATAGTCCCACATCCATCCTAAAATAACTGGCAGAAGTACCCCTCTGGAGGTTCAGAATCTTTATTAGGAAACTGTTCCGGACTACTTCAACTTGGCAATGACCTTCTCAGCCCACCCCCAAGTCTCAGCCCCCTTTTAACATCTGATTTTCAAAAAAGATTACTTAGTCTTGAGAAAAAAGAAAAGCAAAAATTCAAAATAATCCTTCTTTGATTTTGTTCTATATAACATTGGACAGAGAAGAACTGTATTCTACAACAATCTTATTTGTTATTCTAAAACAAAGCAGTTTTCCAAAATCCCTACCATGCCTGTTTTTAATTTTACCTACATCAAAGAGCTGACATAACCAAAGGGCTAACTAGAAACGTCTTGTGAAAATAATGGCTTTCTATAAACTGTATTTCTCTCTTTCAGAGAGAAATTTTGCTCCCTATACCCATGTAAGCCAGATGTGTCCAACATTGGCAGCTTTAAGATATGTGGACTTCAACGGCTGACTGAGGAATTCTGGGAGTACAAGTCTTAAAGTTGCCAAGGTTGGACACCCCTGATGTAAGCTGCTTGCCGTAGAAAAGGATAAAGGACTATGGTATATAAACAATAATTAAAAGAGGGAAATAATAATCTCAACATCTTCGTTGCAAGGCTTAGAATGCTTGCAAAATGACTCATGTTCTGAAAGTACATGGAAGTGAGCCAGTTATCTAGAGTAAGAGAAGACTAGGTCAGCCTTATTGTGTGAACAGGCAACAAGGCTGCAGAACATACTAAATTAAAAAATATTCCAGAACCTCTGACAAAAATAAATGTTTTGCTAATAGAAGGTCAGTTGCATTTTAATGATTTTTTCCCTTAGTCTCTCAGATTTTCATGGAACCTTTGTGCTCTACAGAACACAGTTTGAAAAAAAATGTGTAAGGCCATGCCAGTTTTAAATTGCAGAGATATAGCACACACACAATCATATATGATGTTGACAAGGTTCAATATTTTCTGATGTACAATTTTTTTTAAGATACACCTATTACATTGAAATTAATGGCTGCACAGTGGGAATGAATTCTGTGTTCTCTTATTGCTGTAGGATTGACTGGTTTGACCTCCTTGCTGTTTTGAAAGAAACTGTTCTTTCAAAATAGAAAACATATGGCTTCAATTATTGAATAAATTGAATACAACATGTTATTTGCCATTGATGTTACTGCAAGGGTCACAACATAACATCCTGGATGGTATCCATAGAACTCCAACATTAAATAGAACATTAACTTTTTTTAATGCAGAAATCTCAAAATATGTCTGTAGTTTCATAGGAAATAAATGAAACATGCAGAAATCACAATAATTTCATATTCTTACACAAGATCTCTTGATATTTCAGGCATTTCATTATTTAGGTATTTAAGAGGAATGAATGATCTCTAATATGATACATTGAAGTCCTCCTAGTTTCTGAAGTATTTGGAGACAATTTTTTTACAAAATAAATTAAAAAAAACATAAATAATGGGAAAAGGAATGCAACAAGTTTGCATCTTGTCATCCTGCTAATGTAACTTATATGCAGACATGCAAAGTGCCAGGCTGGGTGAATCACAAGCTGGAATTAAAATTACCGGGAGAAATATCAACAATCTCAGATATGCAGATGATACCACTCTAATGGCAAAAAGTGAAGAGGAGCGAAAGAGCCTCTTGATGAGGGTGAAAGAGGAGAGTGCAAAAGCTGGCTTGAAACTCAACATT
>JANHZU010008922.1:27555-41055 GCA_032468055.1 Acrochordus granulatus | reverse complement strand
TCCAATCCAGATGCCTGCTTTTTAAACTTTTGTTGCGATGCAATTACCCTGGACGAGTGAGAGTCTTCACAGACATACATTCATGATCAACAATTTTAATTATCGATTTTCATCAATTTCATTGATTAGTCATTGCAGCCCTACTGCTAATGAAAAGAAAATGCTTTATGATTATAGCAAGCATTTTGAGGAAATCAAGGGCACGTTATTAAAAGTGTATATGCTCCTGACTCCCAGTGGTTCTGGGCAATTAGTAGCCAATATAAAACAGAATAATTTGATATTCCAGCATATTTTTCCCACGAAACATTCCATTGTGTAGGAAGTGATGGCAGAGCCAGGGGGAGGAGTGAAAAGAGAGATTACTCTAGAATCACTACATAGCCACAAATGCACAAGGTCCAACCCTCCCTGATTGCTGTTGAACCTTATATAATACCTATGGGTGGTAGACCTTAGTTGAGAAAATTCTCATAAGTAGGCTTTGGCAATAAATCAGTTAATTTGAACCTAGAAGTGTGGATCTGGTCTTTTGTATCTGACACATTGTTAGAACAAATAACATTCATGACCAGGACATGAATTCTTTAGGAGATTATTTCAGCAGAATCTTTCTTGGGATTTGAAAGAGTAATAATTTGGACCATGCATGAACCTAATCACCATTTTGCATCTAATAAACTGTTAATGAAATCAAATAATTTAACCAAAATAGTGGGTTCCAACTCCTTCCAAATTCTGACATTTCTATCTGTCCAACTTGAAGTTAGCATGTGTTTGTAAATCTGGATTTATTCTATTGAAGTGTAGCCTCTCAGTTGGGGAGGCAGATCGTCAAAGCTGCACAGAAATCCTTTTTTATCCTTTTCTACTACTGAGGCAATAGAATCCATTTGCAGCACATGGTAAAACTGTGTCCACAGTATCATGCTGTATTTGAAGGTGCCTTTAGCATGCTCTGCAGGCCCCAATTTTGGCCGTGTTTGCACATAATGGCAAACTCTAATTAAGCTGCAACAACTGGGTCATATAACACAGATAAGGACAGCAAATACAACTCCTTTTAAACTAATGCATGTTAAATAACAGGGCCAGAGAAATTTTGGCAGGCATTTTGGTTGAATTTTTTTAAAAAATATTTTTAATAATGATCCTCCGCACAGAAAGTATTTATCTAGGCTTTAAGTGAAAGGAGATGGAAAAAGATCTGAGAAGTATAAATAGCAGGTTCCTGATTGGATGATGGACATTATAAATTTTGTCTTTCAGTTTTATTCGATAAATAGAATTTTTATTTCATTTTAGAATGTAATGTATTACATTCCATATTACATTTTCTGAAAAAAATTATGTAAGAAATTCTTTTTGGAAATATAAAAGATAATAGTATTGTAAAACTATAGACAGATACTGTCTAAGGAGAATTGTACCACTGAATACAAAGGGATAATAAAATACTGGTGTGTGGAGATCGTTGATATTCCAGCACAGTTATATGTAGCTGTTGCTAAAAACCTAACCCAAACCAGGAAGTGTTTGCTTAATTAATATTTGAACTTTGGCCACTGCAATAACCAGGTAAATCTTTTCTGCAACATATATCCCTGGGTGAGTTGAAGCAAATATGTCTTTAGAGCCAGTAAGTTCTTTAAAAAATTTTCTTTACTAAAAGTTGCTATTTAAACCTAGTTAAAAAATCATTTAATCACAATGTTTTGATTTTTTTTAAATGATTTAGGTAATTGATAGATAGACATAGAAGTTACATAATTTTTCAGGCTCAGACAGCTGTTTATTTTTTGTATATTTTCATTATATATTTGGATTTGGAAAATGTTTTAATTGGATATGGATTTAGATACAGCTTCCATTTTTATGAGCTTTAATGAATTTAGCAATGTAAAATTAAGCTGTAGAATTGAGTTATTGATTGTACTGTGCATTTACTTCTCTTTTAGGCTGCTGAAATGAGAAAAAAAAAGAGGGCATACCTATTTGTAGTTTTTCTCAGCTCTCATGCTCCTAAAGAATGGTACTTACTCAACTGTATGATGGAGTAACCTGCCCCTCCCTGTGTAAACAAATTTAGATGTGGTTTCAGATTAAATATAAAGACAGTCTTAAAGATGTTTTCAAATAAAAGTCCTCTCTGGCCAATTCTAACTATTGTTGAAGCAGGCACAAACAAAATATTTTCTTGTCCCTTGCATCTAGCTATTTAAATCAACTTCCTTGTGATATCTCCGCTGGGAAACTTGTTATTTTTTGTAATTTATAATTTTATATTGGTAACTGAAACAGTAATTAATGTTACCATTTGTAAATAATTATTATTCCTATATAAGAGATTCTTTTATCTCTTTCTGAGCTCTAATGAAGAAAGGCATTGATGATGGGATTGCTGGTGTCTAATGCAAAAATTAACAGAAACCATGCTGTAAATTAGTGTTTTGTAGAGTGGTATTAGCAAGCACGGTACAGTCTATAGGTACCAATATTATTCTAAATGTTGCAGAAGTGCTCCAACTTCCTCTGCTACACTGTTTACATTTTGGCACAGGATAACCTTCAAGCTATTACATTGCTGATTTGGTGATAGTTTCATATGTTAAATATTTTTATGAATTTTAATCATCTGACTTGGGTATTATTATGGATATAAATAGTACATAGAAATTTAAGATGGGGGAAGCACTTCCTATCAGGAAAACCAGATTATTTATGCAGCCAAAAGAATAATGGAAAAATATTTGGGAAAATATCTCAAAATGCCTCAGTGACAAGTAAGCATGTTCAGTGACTAAGGCATATTAAATGAAGGGGTAAAAAAGGAAAATTAGCTGGAAAAGAATGGATTGGAAAGGAACGGAATGGAATGGAATATCTGGAATTCTTAAGAAGAAGCACGCCAGATGCTGCAGAGTTTGCTTCGTGTTCAAATATAGATCATTTTGTTTTGCTAGACTTAAGTTGTTACTGAACTGAAAAAAAAATACTGAAAGTAAATGAAAAGGGAAGAGGATTTTTCCTCCCCTGTCTCTGATTTTATCCTCTCAGTAAGCCTTTGAGGTACAAGAGTTGCCATAAAGTGAACAGCATGGATGAGGAGTTGAGTTTCTCTGGCTCAAGTCACATCATTCCACCCAATAACAGGAAACTAGCTGGCCTTGCTCTTGTCAAGAGATGATAATATAAAGAATTAAAGGGGTGTGTTGTGATTCTGCTGTGACATTCATGCAGTATTTCAATATATTTATCAAGTAGTAGGCAGTTATTGCACAGCAACTTTATCCAGAAATGTGTGATATTCTTTTTATGTGATGAGAACTGGCAACTTCTGATGGCATAGTCATGTATATTGAAAGGTATTTTATGACAGCCTTGGAATAAGACTGCAGGGATTATTTAGCTACCTGGTTGCCATTTAAGAATGGAAATGAAAGAAGTTCCAGCAATCATCCATATCTTTTTTTCTGGTGGCATAAACTTTTTCTTCCACAGGTCAGATGTTATTCAACCTGCTGCAAGGTTTCCATATTTTTAGATAGGGTAAAATTTTTCAAGAAATAGTAATCAAGAATTCTGGAAATATTTTCTTAGTGTACTAAAAATGTTAATATGATATGAATTACATTTTAAGAGCTTAATTTACATTTTACCTAGTTTGCAAATAAACTATAATGGTTATGTCAACTAAAGCAAAAATACACTACCAAAAGGCACATAAGATAGTATGAGTGCCATGAAGAATTCTAAAGTTCACCTTTTCTTTATATAGAGAGTTGAGAGCTATATTCAACTGGTAATTATTTCTCTGGGTTCAGCTCTCTCCTGGAACTATTGTGGAGTGGAATTCTTGGTGCCTTGCCATTTACCTATTACACATTGTGCAGAGTGACAGTATGGTGGATTGGCATTGAGAGACGTAAGGTTCTAGTCTACCCTCAACCATAAAAGCTCTCTGACTTAATTAGCCCAGACTACATCACAGGCTTGTGGTGGTATAAAGTAGGAAAAAGGAGCTCTGTATATATTGCCTTATGTTGCTGAACAGAAAGTGGGATATAAATCAAATAAATTGTGATGTTCCGTACTGCTGTAGCATTTAGCCAAGGATTGGGGTTGAAGAAACTTTAGTTTTTCTGCCAAACTCGCTACCCTTTACTCCTAACACTTTTCTCCTCCTAAATAGTCACCTTACCAATGAATGGATATTTAATAAATAAAATATGCAGCAAGGGTGATTGTTCACCACCTCAGCATATTTTCAAGAGCTGTTGCATCATGGCCATGGCACAGTAAAAGCAAACGGGAGGCATGTGCTAATATATTTTTCAATCAGATTAGTCAAAACATTTCACTGCATCCTAAAAGCAATGCAATATATCTAAAATTTTTAAATTATTTTAAATAATTTATTGGAATACTATACTCAGCTCCATTTTTTGTTTTCAAGGTACACTGATTATTCATATCGCATGTATTACTGAAGCTTGATTGGGCACCGAGAGAGGGATTCCCACTCAGAATTGTGCTCTTTCAGTGTGTGACCAACTGTAACTCTTGGACAGGGATGGAGATGTGGGTGTTGTCATCTGGGAGTGACTTTTAAGAGCACTTTTTCAACCATAACTGGATATGAGATTCTGTTTGTGAAACTGGGCCTTCAATATTAGTGGGGTCTGTTGCTTGTCTACCTTTCTCCCTGTAGCGTTGCAGCATCCCTGTCTGAGCTCTTCAACTCTATGGCCAAGTTGGTGGCTTCTTGATCTGGAAGACTTTGAACCTGTCTTATCTGGGCCTAATCAGAGCAAGTTCAGGAGTTCAAAGCCACTGTGACAACTGTGGATTTGATTCCAATTTATTAAGGATTCAACTCACAGTGGAATCTACAAATTAGATCTTACCTTTGTCTTGGAGCAATAGCATTGTAATCTGAGTTTGAAAGACATTAACACAGCCAGCCAGTTGCCCTATTTTGGGTGATCAGGTTCTTTCTGGATAAAGGGCGGCTGGAGAAGCCCTTGCAGATTTGCTGTCAGGACTGTTCTTTGCATCTGTTGGATGAAGTCACTTGACATTACTCTGAGTTGAACCGTGGTTGCGCAGTGTCCTGTTTCAGGTTTCAAACTCACACACAATCAGTGCGGGTGAAAATAGTTTACTCAAGGCTGAATAGATAATAGCAAACAAGGAAAGGAACATAAATCAAAATACAGTATCTGGAAAAGAAAGCTTCCTGAGTCATTTCACTTGCAACAGGAACATGCAAAAGAAACCAGTCCAAATTTTAGTGAGTCAGGTCATGTTTGCCTTTTAAATCTGGGTGGAGTCAGCTGTCTTTAGTCAAGAAAGTTACTCTCTTGTTTGGCAAGGAGTCTCATTGAGCATCTTTGCTCTGGCCTCTGTTCTACTTTCTGAATATGAGAGTGTGGAGATTGTACATCATCTGTGGGGTCTTTGGTGCTCTCTGAGCTTGGTTATTTTTTTGCAGACATTTCATTACCCATCTAGGTAACATCAGTACTGTAAATGATTGAGTATTATTAATTATTAATCCCCCTCTTTTTTGGGAAATAATATTCAAAAGTATGTCATGGAAAAACACTCCTTTCAAGAGGGATTGTCTCTTTATGGATAAGTGTTATGTAAAGAAATCTGAATCTGGTTTTGGAGTGCAAAGACATGTGAACTTAAAATATTTGGCTAAATTGCTTCTGCTCAACCTGCTTCCGAGATAGGTGCCTGTTAAATGGGCTCATTTTTGCAATTTATATTTGTATGGCAGGAAACTTGTGCCAAGCCATTAACCATATCATATTTATTATTATGAATTAACATGGTTAACATGGGCAATTTCCCATTTTATATTTACCAGGAAGTTAAGAGAGAAACTGAATCTAAAGAAGATGACTTGCCAGTCAAAAGAGAAAGGCATGGAAATGTGGCTAACCTTGTTCAGCGTATGAGTACTTATGGGCTTCCAGCTGGAGGATTCCAGCCTCATTCCCAGAGTAAAGGCTTCAGAAGAAGTATGTATTGTATTTGATTTCTCCAGTATAGTACTTGTTAAAAAAATTCTTGAGGTACAGAAGAGTGGAGAGAGGCTTAATTTGATCTGTATTAGGTTAGCAAAAGTACTATCATAATTTTGAATTGATCTCTTAATTCATAAAGTGGGAAATTGAAAGCTCTGCTTAAAGAAACCCTGTAAATTATCTGTAAGTTTCAAAAACAAAAAAGTTGGAGTGACATATCTATTTCTTTCCTGTCTTCTAGGAAAAAGTAATGGGATGTCCCTCTTATAGGGTACACTGAATTTGTATAATTCTTTACTAAGGGTAAATTTGGAGTAGTGATATCAGTGTAATATTACACATTCCAGTCAGTCTCTGTGTGTCTGGTGAAACTGCCAATCCATTGAAATGAAGTTTTTTTTTCAGATTCTTAGAAAAGTAAAGACCTTGGTGGTCTCTGAGCTTATTAGTTTGCTTGCAAAAGTTTAATAATGCAGCTAGGTAATATCAGTGGAAGTTAGTGTGGAATTTGCTCTCCTGTTTATATTTCTTTGTAAAACCCAAGTTCAAGCAAGATCGTACTGAGTCATATCCTTTACCTGCTTACACATAGTGGACAGAAACTTGCCAAACTAAAGGTATAACCTACTAGACATATCCTGAAAGATTGTAGAGTATGGCTATCCTCAACCTCTTTCCCCCTCCCCTATCAAGCTCTGAACTGCATAGTCTCTTAATCTGGACCTCTTTCTGGGAAAGCTCTGTGTTGTTAAACCTCTGATTCATTGATTCTCCAGATGCACATTTCATCATTTTATTCCTGCTCCTCAATATCATTCTCCTCTTCTGAGTTTTCAGGAGAGCTGGACAGGGAAGTTATTTGCTCATCTTGTGGATCCATAGCCATGCTTGAAAACTTTCCTCTCTATTATTAGGGATTCATCATTTGACAAGATTGTTATCAGGCCCAAACCCAAAGATGACACAGAGAGATCCAATCAAGTCCAGTCCTTTATTTGCTTATTTCTCTTGGACAGAATCTTGCCAAACTAAAGCTATAATCTTCTAACCTACTAGCTTCTAGTATGTGGTTACTCCCAATCTCTTTTCCCCTCCCCTGTCTAGCTGAGAGTGTACAGTCTCTTATCTGTACCTTTCTTTGGAAAAGCTATATTGCCAAAGCTCTTATCCAGTGATTCTCCAGGTGCACATTCTATCACATCCTGCCAATTTTGGTGGGAGTATGTTTTTCTCCTAGGCAGTTCCTTGATTGGGGTATTGTTTTCTGTTTGACTGTTTGTCTGTTGTTAATCTCTCCTTGCTTATCTTGTGCTAGCTACTGGAGAGGATATATTCTGGTCTTTTTGTTTCCTTTTTAGTTTTTTATTGCTTTTTTGATGTTTTGAACATGGTTTATCTCTATAGTATGTGGCTATTGGTTGCTCATTTATCAAGCTCCTTAGGAGTTGTCTAGAATTTTGGGATTTAGCTTGATCTAGGATGCTTCCAGTTTTTGAATTGAAACTGTGCTTGAGTCTGTCCATGTGTTGTGAGATTAGGGAATTTTTGTTGTGTCTTTTGATTGCTAATTGGTATTTATGGAAGCACTTGGTTTCCGTAAATACCAATGTCCTTGACTTATAATCACAATTGAGACTAGAATTTTGGTCACTAAGCAATACATGTTAAATGAGTCATCATGTGACCAGACCTGATTTTATGATGCATTTTTACCATGGTAATTAAGCAAATCACCACAATCTTTAATTAATTTAATTAAGCAAATCACATTAAATAGATAACATGGTTGTTATGTGACTCTGGCTTCCCCAATTGACTTTGCTTGTTGGAAGCTGGTTGGGTCGGTCACAAATTGCAATCACATGACTGCAAGATGCTACAACTGTCATAAATGCAAGCTGGTTGTCAAGCAACCAAATTGTGATCATGTCACCGCACTAAGCCATCATAACTCTGAACCATCATCACTTAAGGACTATCTGTGGTAATAGTTGTTACAGTCCTTACACTGTATATTATAGATGTCTCCCGGTTTCTCTTCTTGGGCTACTTTATACAAAAGGAACAAATATGAGAGGGAAAAACATCCCATGATTCATTCTGGCAATTGACTGTTTTCTTTAAGCTAAATAAATAGATGAAATAGAGGTACTTTATGCATTTTTCAGTAATAAAGCAGACTAATGGTTGAAATTAAATTACTTTGGTACACCTAAATCAGAAGATAAATAGGTAGTGGCAGGTTAAAAAATGGATTAAAAATGGTTTCTGTCATAATGAGATTTGAATCTTTATTTTCTTGCATGAACTGATTTAAAATATTGCATTTGTGAGTGTTGATACAGAATGCAATGTAAAT
Organism: Acrochordus granulatus; assembly: GCA_032468055.1. Classification (NCBI taxonomy): domain Eukaryota; kingdom Metazoa; phylum Chordata; class Lepidosauria; order Squamata; family Acrochordidae; genus Acrochordus; species Acrochordus granulatus. Next base: position 32,658 of record JANHZU010008922.1, on the reverse strand, counting down.
TTAAATTGGAGAAGCAATATTGGAATTTGAAATTAAAAGAAGGTAGGTTTTAATAATTCAAATTAACCATAATCCTTTTCAAAATTCATGTTCATGTTGAATAATCCTAATTCATTGTTTTTTAAAGAACGAGAATCCATTTTCCAGAGTTGCTTTTTAGCATGTAAAACTTTAGGTACTTGCATTCAAATTATAGACTTCAATGAATTCCCTAAGTGAATTGATGCTAACACAACCTTTACATGGTACACTATTATGCATATTTGAATGCATGCAAACCATTTGTGTAAAGTTGTTTACAGAAGCAAAATAAGGAAGTAGTGAATGTAGCAAGTTAGTCATCCTTCCTATTGATTCAGTACTCTTAACTGAACTAAATATGATCCAAAGTCAGAATCCTCTCCATCCACCTCTTGACTGACCAACTGATATATCTGGTGGAATTTCAAGAAGGGAAAGCCATTTCCTAAAGCACTACTCTGAAGCAGAATAAGAAAGTATCCTTTCTATGTGCATCAGTTTGTTCCTGTCTTCATTGCACATATTCTGTCTTTCTACATGTCTGAGAACTTGGGAGTGATAAGCTCCTTAACTTATTCTGTATGGAGTGACTTCTCTGCAGGAGAAGGTAACAATCACCAGCAGTTTTTTAACCCAACATAGTGCATGATGCTAGGCAGAGGGATGGTATCTTTCCAGGACAGGTGCAGATGCCTTTTACAATACTTTGCATTTAGCTTCCTGCCAATGATTCTCAATCCCTGTGTTAATTCTGGGAGGATAATGTGCTACAAATCTTATGCCAAAATTAATTATAATTTTTAAAGGATTACAAGTCAATTTATTCCTTTTATGGAATGAACATTCTACAACTAGTCTTATTCAAGTCTCCTTAAACATATGCAATATAGTAAGTTTGATGTTTTAACTAAACTTTATTTTGAATTAACACATTTCTTATTATCAACAGGGTCAAAAAAGCGGCTGTGTAAAGTTCTGTTTGAGTATACTCCTCAGAATGAGGATGAGTTAGAACTGAAAGTAGGAGACATTATAGACATGAATGAAGAGGTAAGCCATTTTGAAGAATTTTTCTGAAAAATTAAGCAAATCTGAAAGTCATAATTGAATTGAATTCTTGAAACATTTTTGTTATTCCAGTTCAATTATCAAAATAACATGACTGAAGATTTCTATCTTGCAGTTAACTAAGACAGAGCAATTATAATACTGCTTATTATATTCAAGTATGCTTGAAGAATTCTGAAAAATTAAAGTAGGAATGTTACATCTGATAGTGTTAACGTACATGGATTTACTATAGTTATTAAAATACTAGAAGTGAAAAGCTCATGTAGTATTAGTTTATTAACATTTATGCCTTTTTATAAAAATGTGTTAGTCTGCAAAGATGCTCCTGATTTTTGTTTGCCATAGACTAATATTTTTCCTTCTGCAAGGACTAGGAGATCCAAATTTTCTCTTTGCCCTAGAAGAATCTCTCACCTTAATTTATCTTGCAAGTTTGTCCTAAGCATTAAACTGAGAACAAATAAGAATTGCATAAACAAAATTCAAGGTAATGAGGTAGTATAAATAAAATAAAAATATATTTTAGATATTTTCATTTCTGTATGACTTTCATTGTGAAAAAGATATACTACAATTGAATCTATATAAAGAGATAAACCTTGATTAATAACTGTCTTGTGCATGACTATTCAGTTACAACAATGCTGAAAAAAAAAACCTTTGTGTCCAAGGCATACATTTATGATTTTCACATTGTATCTCTCTCAGTCACCTGTTTGCCATTACAATTACTACATTTTGTCCTGTGCCTGACCTGTTTTTTTCTTTTCTTTCTCCCTCACAAAGTGAAGAGATTCTTAAACATGTGATCTCTTCCTGAGCTGCTTTTTTCTGCAGTGCTTCCCTAAATGGTGCAAATCAACAAGCTCAGCTCTGTGATCTTAATTAGCCTGCTGTCACCTGCTGCCTATAACTGATAATATGTTAATAATTTTCACCCCTGGGGCTTTTGTTTCCTAAGCAGGGGGACTCAGAGCCACAAGTGCACTAGGCAAACAGTTGGCACTAGCATATTCCTTTCAATATGTATTCCCCATTCTGTGCCTATATACTCTCTTGTAATCCCTTCCTCTCCCAAGAATGTAAATGCATACATTAATTCCTTTCTTGTTCATTGTCCCATTACTGGCATGAGCATTCCAAAGGGCAGGGGAGTGAGGAAAAAGGAATGCTGAAGTAAAACTGTAAGCGCAGAAGTGGTCATATGATTTTCTACTTAGTGACTGCATCACTTAGCAGCCAAGTTGTCGGTGTCAGTTTTATTGCAAATTTTTCAGTAGCTCCAGTTGTACTTCCTCAGGAAAAACAAACGTGCTACAAATCTTTCAAGTCATTGTTATAGTTCTCAGTCTTCTTAGAGTCTTCATCAAGCTTGCCTTTTAAACTTCCTTTTTATTGTAATTTTCAGACTCCTTAGAACTTGCAGCAAGTGACTTATTCTCAGGGAAAAGAAAACTATTCTGTTCCTTCAATTTACACTACCATTTTTCTTTCTTCATATAAAACTGGTTGCAAGACATTGGACCACAATTTCAGCTTTTTTAAAATAGTCTTTGCATTGTTGGTTGTAAGGAAGAAGCTTGGTGTATACTTTATGTTCACTGTAAAGTTGAACAGGGTAATATGCACTGCACTATATTTCTTAGTATCATACTGGTATGTAGAGCAATTTCTATCCATTTGTGAGTGATTTAATCCCTTGTCCAACATGATTATTCCTTATCTCATGTGCTTTGACCATTTATGCATATGTACTAAACCTGCATATTAAAAGTGCTCCCAAATATATCTGATTATATTTTTGCTGTTGGCAAAAACAGTGGGCATCTTTCCTTTTCATGTTAGGGATAATGCAATACCATTTTTCTCCACAGGTAGAAGAAGGCTGGTGGAATGGGACTTTAAATGGCAAGTTAGGCCTTTTTCCTTCTAACTTCGTAAAAGAACTAGAGATAACAGATGATGGAGAAATACAAGAAAGTGTAGAAGATACAGGTAATAGATGCAGGCAATCAGAAGATGGAACTAATTATCTGGACCTCTTTCAGTTTCCAGCTGGGATTCTAAATTGGCAACAGGATAGGGTAATGCATCCATCCTTGCACTCCTCAGTATCTCAGCAGCTTTTGATGCTATTGATAATGGTCTCCTGGACCAGCTGCAGGGCTTGGTGCAGAAGCACTGTGCTGCTGCTGCTTCACAATGGTTCTTTTCTCACCAGCCAGTTCCAGTTGATATCAACAGGGAAGATTGTGCCCTCTGCCCCTCAACTTAAAGATCAATTTCTCCCCAACTGTTTACCATTTACATGAAACTGCTGGGGGAGGTCATCCATCAGTTTAGAGTCTGGTATCACCAGTATGTATAATACTTCACTGATTAGCCATTAGGCCATTGCAGAATTCAAAATACAAGGTAGTAATAAGATATGTTAAAACAGAGTAAAAGATATAAGTAAAATGGATTACTGCAATGTGCTTTACATGAGGCTGCCTTTGAAGACTATTTGGAAGTTACAACTGGTCCAGAATGCAGTACTGAGTATTGTAGGTTTGCACACATTAAACCTCTTGCATGAGCTGCACTGGCTCCTAGTTTACTTCCATGTGCAATTCAACATGCTGGTTATCATGTCTAAAGTCTTACATGGCATGGATCTTGTTTATTTGTAGGACCATCTCCCTAAAAATACTGCCTGTCCCACCAGATTCTTTTCTTGAAATCCTGCCACTTAATTAATTTAATTTACATATTTCTATGCTGCTGATCTCTGACAAGTCTCGGCAGCTTACAATTATAATTGATTACAGAACAATTATAATCACAGCATATATTAACCAGCTGTGTTCACATCTGGGAGCTTCTTCCATGGATCCTGCTTCACCCTCAAGCTCCGAAGTGCCAACTTCCTGCTCCACTCACTGCCAGCTGGCTTTTCCCACTGAAGTGGCACCCATTTATCTACTTGCATTTTTACATGTTTTTGAACTTCTGGGTGGCCAGGAGCTGGAGGCAAGTGATGGGAGCTCGCCCCATCACTCAGTGCTGCAGTCTGAACCACCGGAGTGTCAGCCATTTCTGGTCAACACAGCCAGCATTATTAAGGTGCTGCACCACCTTACCTTCTCTTAACAGGGTCTCAGAAATGTGTCCTTTCTGTGGCTACCCCTACCTTATGACACTCTCACTGGCAATTTTTAGTCTTTGAAAGGCCATCAAAATCTGGCCTTTTACCCAGGCATGGGATAAAATGCAATAGATAGAATGGAATTAGGGCAGTTGGGACCTGCTGGGGGGCATTCTAAGGGGGTGATTAAGTTAAAGGGTTTTTGTCTGTGTATGACAGATTCATGTATGTTTTGTAGGATTTTATTTCTGTTGTGAGGTGTTTAAAATGGGCAGCCATACAAGTCCTTTAAATAATTCAAAGAGAATGCAAATCGTATTTCTGTGTCATCCCTAAAATTACCTCAGTTACATTCATTATCAATATGTGCATAATAGTCAGGTGTACATTTAAACTGTGGGCCAGCCAAGTAAATGTTGTCATTGTTTTGTCCCTGAAATATGTGTGCAGGTTTGGATAAGAAGGAACAAATTCACGCTCAATCATACCAAAGCTGAGTAGTTAAGGATTTTTCATTTCCCCAGATCTGGAGATTTTCCTTCTTTAGTCTTAAATGGGTTTACGCTGGTAAACAACTTGGGGTTGTCTTATACTCTTCTGTTCAAAGAGCAGGTGGTAGCCACAGCTTCTTATAGTATGCCAGTTGTTTCTGTACCAGGACTGATAGTCTTATCATGGGTTGACTGCTGCAATGCTTTCTACATGGCTTTGTCTTTGAATTAATATTAATAATAAGGTTAATAATAAGGCTCCCCTGATTAGAGACATAATTGAGGAGGAGTTGGCTGACCTGGCATGCATCATCGAGACCTGGCTGGCTCCTGAGGGGGGGTTGCCTTCTCGGAGATGTGTCCAGCTGGGTTCAAGGTTTGGCACCAGCCTAG
>JANHZU010008921.1:23654-35343 GCA_032468055.1 Acrochordus granulatus | reverse complement strand
TCACTCTTTCTGGAGCTACTTGTGATTCCTTCTGATGTGAGAGGCTCCTCTTCTGGTGTCCTATCTTTTAGCCTTTTTTGCTGTCCATGGGGTTTTCTTGGCAGGGATACTGGAGTGGGTTGCCATTTCCTTCCCCAGTGGAGTTATACAGGTTCCCCCCCAATTTGAAGACAGCAAAATCTCTTCCCTTCCAAAATCTTTGGTGCCATCTCTGTTCTCCAGGCCTCAAGAGCCAAGAAAGTGATGTTTGTCTGTCTCCCCTCTAGCATCTCTGCTGCACCAGGGATTTTATTGGGTTTGATCTCTATAGCCACCCATGTCAACCAGCGACTCTGGGCAGCATACCTCAGAAAGTCTTGAGCAAAACCCTAGACAGTTTCAAGTTCCTGCTTGAAAATGTCTTGGGAGTGGGGAGCCTGCTGCCAGCCTTGAGCTCAGATGAAAAGGCCCAGCCCCACCACAGCTCCTGAAGGGGCCCAGCCATCCTCACTAATCTTCCATCATTCCTGCTCTTTTCCCAGGTACCAATCCAGGAAAGAAAAACAGCCACATATCCTCAGGGGCATTTTGGAAGGTTAGGATTCCCGCTGGGCCTCCTTCAGTTTGGCTTGTTCCCCCTCTTTGTTGCATCTGCCTGAATGTACACATCCAGCTCAGTGTAAGAAAGTGAAACCCAGGCTCCTGCTCACCAGGCAAGCAAACCATGCTTAGAGTGGGTGAACTGAATCACTTGTTATTCCCACCATCATCCACTTCCCATAGCCCCTCAGCTCTTGGGCTAGGAGGGCAGGGCAGGGCAGGGCACAGCAGGTGTTATTTTGCCCCAGCAGGGCTCCCACAAAAGTGGATGATTCTTGTGAAGTGGAGGAGCCAGGAAGAAGCAGGGACGGGGAGGAGGACTGGACCAGAGTGGCTCCTGCAGGGCTGCCAAGGGCTATTAACTCACAGGCACAACCGCACGGGGGTGTTGTCTCTCTGGGTTTGTCTCTCAATGCATGAGACTGGACTGCAGCGGATTGGGGGACGATCCCGCAGCCACTGCCATTGGGCAAGGATGGAAGGTCGCCAAAGAGCAGTCGGCCCTCCCCCGTGGGCAAGTGTAGCCCAGTCTGTCCACCTCTGCTGCCCTGCAACACAAGGGGAAGAGACCGCAAATCCCGGGGACCCCCAGCCAAGCTCCCAAAGGCTCCCTGAATTGCCCCAGGCCTTCTCCCAGGGTTGCCACTGGTTCCTTGCAGTCAGGAGCTCTTCTACTTGCTGGAGAAGCCCTCAGTGGCTCAAGTTTCAAGCTAATTAGTGCCAACTTTGTCCTTCCTCTCTTTTCATGTTCCAGTTTCAAAATTATCCCAAGTGGTTGATATTTGGGCAATGGGCATATATCAATCATGCTGTTGCAAGCAGCCTCACAGTAGGTTATAATGTTGCCATAGCTGCCAGAGAGAGCAAAAGAGGACCTCTTCCCCCACCAGCAAAGCCCCAGGCCCAGGCATTACAACAGATGGACGTCAGGCTGGTCGTAAGGAGAGGATCAAAACCGGAGTGAACAAGTCTGTCTCAAAGAAGATTCCCCACTCCTGACAACAGAGGAAGGTGAGAAAGAAACTCAGGAATCAGCCACATGATTTCATCAGACGGACATTGCATTGGAGAGTTCCTTTGGCAGATTCTGGTTTACCCAACTAGCGCTGAAGGCTGTTCCTGAAATTCACGTGATTCTTTAGCTGTGCTTCGAGCCAGCCAGCCAAAATTTCTCTGGAAAAAGGTAAAGGTTTCCCCTTTCATTCGTGGCTGACTCTACGGGGTGGTGCTCATCTCCAGTTCACAGCCAAGGAAGCCAGCATTGTCCGAAGACACTTCCGTGGTCATGTGGCGAGCATGACTATAGGAGGCACACAGAACGCTGCTACCTTTCCCACTGAACTAGGCGGCACCTATTTGTCTACTTGCATTTTCACAGGCTTTCGGACCGCTAGGTTGGCAGGAGCCGGAGCGAGTAACAGGAGCTCGCTGTGTTATGCAGCGCTTCGGTCTCGAAATGCTGAGCTGCCCACCTTCTGGTCACCGAGCCCAGCATCTTAGCCACCAGGCCACCATGACCCCTGATGTTTCCCTGAACAAGGGCATTTCTCTCTGGGATAGTCAAGGCCTCTCCTGACTGGCCGAGGAATCCACTGGAGGCGCTCGGACAAAGCCCAGCAGGACAACCAGGCCAGCGCTCTGCCTGTGGGTCTCCTCCACTCCCATCCACTTCCGGGAGCCCACCTGCCTCTTCTGGACGGGAAGGGGATCAGCCTTCCTAGCACAAGGCCTGGGGCGGAGGGCAGCCTGCCAGTCACGCTGCCAGTCTAGCCAGGGAGGGGAGAGCGCTGTATCCTCTTTGTTCTGTGAGGACCGGGCTGAGGCAGTGCCTGTCATTAGGTGGTGGATGCCTAGCCCTGGTAGGGCTTTCAGTGGTCACAGTGGTCATGGAGGCTCAGGGGATAAAGAGGGCAGCCCACAGAGGTGGTTTCCTGGGCCACCCATGGAGCAGCCTTCAGCAGAACACCATAGTGCCCAGGCCCTCAGCCCAGATCCTCTGAACCAGGCAGGCCATGGAGTGTGCACAGTGAGGTCTATTCTGTGGCTCTGACACACCGACACCACGGCTTTCTCAGAAGATATGCCTCCCCTTCTCCAGGGAGCTTCTGAGTGCACACACACTCTGTACAAAAGCTGCTGCTGCCACATAAAGTGGGGGGGGGCTTTTTCCACAGGTTGTCAGAAATAGGGGACTTCTCCGGCTGGCCCAAACAGGAGGACCTTGTCCTTGGCTCATTTGTGGGTGTATGTAGGAACCAGACGTCCATCCTGTTCTCGGGCGCTGAATTAGACCTTTGGAAAACTTGGCCATCCTTTGAATCGGAAGGTCTCCGAGGAGTTAGTCATGGCATGTTTTGTTCCTTCTCCACACCTGACCCTCACCACTTTCACCGCTGCCGTGTCTTTTACAGTTAGGGTGACAGACACCAAAAGACACATGCCAGCCCTAGATGGAAGAGTCAGGGATACGACACTGCACCCACAGCAACTTGGGGCCTGTGGCAGACTGAGAGAAGGGGCATAACCCCAGCCGGAGCCCTTGGCAGGAGAGGATCACAGAATCGCAGAGTGGGAAGGGGCCTCAGAAGACATCCAGCCCAGCCCCCCACACATTGCAAGACCCACCGTACCACCTCCAGGGGAGCTGGTGATTGGGGACAGTTCTTCAACAGTTCGGTGGATGGTTCTGGTCCTTGCCTGAGGGGAGGAGAGCCCATCAAGACAGGGTGCCTTGGGGCCTACTCTCTACGCAAGAAAATGCAGAAGAGACCATCCAAAAGTGGGGTCCCTTCTCCTCAAGATGCCAATGATACCCCAACAGCAATGCCTGCAGGCTGTAAGGGTCCGGATGAGACTCCCTCTCATAGGATTGAGGGGCTATGGATTCAAGAGCTGGCGGGCTGCTGGACAATCCCCACCTCAGCTCTGGATGAGGGGGCAATCCTCGGATGCTCTTGGAGTCGCATCTCCTGCCCGTTTGAGAACTGTTTCTAGAACAATTGGTGTTGGCTGCAGTCGTTTGCGCACTTATCATTGGAGGACTGGGCTACTGCATGCACTCTAGGTGGGACCCCCGTGAAGACCACTTGGACCTGCATCGACAAGTCTGCATGTTTATCGGCACAACTGGGGACTCTCTCTTGGCACTAATATTGTGGGAGCTGCATCAGTTGCCCACTGATCCCCTCTGCCATTCACTTCCTTTGAAGCCCCCAGGCCCTGAGACGTGACACTGTTCAAGACCACCTGCTCCAAGAGAATGTGCTTGTGGAAGCTGCCTGCTGAGAGGGGCTGCCCACTGGGGGGCACCTCTGCAGGAACTACTCCCACCAGAGGGAAAAACAACACCTTCACACCTAGCATTCAGGAAGCCTTCCTGGCTTTGGGGGAAAAACCAGAAGAGTTGACAAGTTGAGGTGGCTGAAGCTGTTGGATATTAAGGTAAAGCCCCTTATGATAAAACCAATTATAAACAGCCTTCCCACTTACCAGAATGGAAAAAATTCCATGTGTGATATATTTCTTCCTCTCTCCACAAAGGGGAGACCCAAATCCCAAGCAGGGGGAATAAATGGGTCACCTTCTTCTGTGAAATTCGAGGCAGATCAAAGCCAGCCCCAACCCCACTCTTGGAAAGAAAGGGGGATCAAAGGCCCACCCACTCGGGCTGTCCTCTGTGAGTCCTTGGAGGAGGGGGCAGCAGTGGCACCTGGAGCTGGGACTCAGCCAACAGCTTTGCTTCCCTGGACAAAGAGGGGGGCCATGGGGTGGACCCATGGGCTACCCTGGAATGCCTCTGGGATGTCGGGCTGCCATCTCTGGGAGCCAAGGGGCCTCCTGGCTGCTAGGGGGCTCCAGGCACCCTGCTGGGGGTACCCCTTGGAGCAGCCCTTTCCAAGCCTCCGGCAAATGAAGCTGCCCCCTTCTCTTCGACCTTACTCTGCAAAGCACAAGAAGAGGTGAGCTGCCTTACATTGCCTTTTTAAAACTTCGTGCTTCGGTAACATCTCCCCTCTCAAAAGGTCACCCAGAAAAGAAACAATTTGTGGGTTTCTCAGTTGATCACAAAGTACCTCTCTAAACCTTTCTGCTCAGAAACACGTTCCTGGCATTAACCATCCCACCAGGCCTCCCAGCACCAGACCCCTCAGCCCGGAGGCAAACAGCTGCAAGCCCACTGCGTTATTTGCGCATCTACTCCTCGGACGCAGCCGCAGCCGACTCCTGCCCAAGTCTCTCACCTGCTTGGTGATCGATGGCTTGAGAGCAGAAGGCGCCTCCTTGGTGACCGACTGCTGGCGGGCATGGGTGGGGGCGTAGGTGGGCTCCGGCTGTAGCAGGTTCCCGCTGGAGGGCCGAGGCTTCTGGGCCGCTGAGACCGTGAGCTGCTGGGACTTGCCCCGCTGCAAGGGAGGCTGTGGCTGTGGGGCAGGGGCCGAGCGCTGGGGCTGGGGACCGATGGTGATCTGAGGGGGGGAGAGCATGTTCTGCAGGTTCTCCTGTAGAGACAGCTGGCGCTTGGTGAACTCCGAGCCCTGGCGGGTGAACTCATCACTGTAGCTGTGGCTGTGAATGATGTGCTTGCTGGTTGAGAGGTCCTCGCTCTTGCTATAGCCATGGAAGGGTGCAAAAGTGTCGGCAGGGTTGCCTTCCATCGGCATCGGCCGGTGTGGGTGGGCATGGAGCGGGCCACTCGCTGGCCCATCAGAGACCATGTGGAAGAGAGGGTTCTGGAAGGAGAGGGGGATGCGGAGCTGCTGGGCAGAAGAGGGCCCACCGGCATCGGTGGTGACGCCCATCTGGCTGAGCCGCAAGCCGGCTGCGATGCTGGAGCTGCTGCCCTGGGATAACCGGCTTGGCCGCAGACCCAGGCCGGCCGTGATGGAGGCCTGGCTGCTGTTGAGCAGGTCGCCCACACTGTGCAGGTTGGAGACGCTGTTCATGCGGCTGTCCTGCAGATCCAGCATGGAGACGCTCTTGTTGACGCTCAGCACCTTCTGGTCCGGCTCGGTGATGTCCGAGCTGCTGGTGCAGTAGGCAGGGGAGGAACGGGCCAGAGGCGGCCGCGGCACGAAGAACATGTCTTTCGAGCCCTTCTCCTTGGTCGGGGAGGGCAACCGGGTCATGTCAATGGAACTGGGGGAGGAAGGCAGCACAGAGCACCACCAGGTGAGGGCAGGAGGGGAGCGGCATCTGCAAAGACAGGGGGCAAGGCAGCCCCTAGAGACTCCCCACCTCCCCCGGTGGCAAAGCCCACAGCCCGCAGGAGACCAGTCAAGGACCAAAAAGCAGTGGGGTTATGCCGGGAAAGGGGGTCTGTTCATTTGCATGGGCCAACCCTCAGGGTCTAGGCCCCTTGCCCAGAGACCACGGAGAGGAAGACTTCTATATAGGACCCCTGCCTCCCTGCGGTATTCACCCCACAGCCCTCACCTGTTCATGGCTCGCATCATGTAGGGCTGCATGTCAACCGAGCTGCAAGGAGAAATCCAAAGTCAGCCAATAGCCCAAGGAGAAGCACTTTGGGTAGACATCTACACCCCAAACCTCCCCTTAGACAGCCTGGGAGCATCCCGTTCTTGTGGGCATTCCTCAGGAGAAAACCCAGCACAGGCCCAGACCAGAGCCCATCTTGGGTAGGGACCCACAGCTGGAGGCATAGCTGCTTACATTCCTCAAATGCTCCCCTCCCCATCCCAGGGCTGACCTGTTGAGGTCACGCATCATGTATGAGGACTGCACGTCGGCTGATGGCCCACGGAGGATGACCGGCTTGGGCTGGAGCCGCTCGCCCTGGTGGCTGGGCTGCCGCTGAATATGGGGGTTCCTGAGAGCAAGGCTGATTTCGTTCAGCAGACGGGGCAGCGGGCCCAGCTTGATCAGGGCTTCCTGCATGAAAGGAAGCCATGCATGGGTGCTCAACGTGGCTGCAAGACAGCAAGCAGGTGAGCGCAGCCCTGCACCCCATCCCATGACCCCCACCCCAGCCCCAACACTACCCCTTCTCCTGGCAGGCACCTTGCTGAGCTGAGGCAAGACCTCCCACAGCAGGGCATGCAGTGTGGAGAGCTCGCGGCCGAGGTCGATGTAGCCCTCAAAGCTGCTGCTGTTGGTGAGCGTGTCCAGGTTGGAGATCTCGTACAGGAACTGCTGCATGCTGGCCCATTCCAGCTCCAGAAATTCGTTCATGAATGCCATGTACTCCTCCTTACTGCCAAATCTGCCACGGGGGGAGGGGTGGAATTGGGGGAAGAATCACATTTCTCATCACTTGCTGCTAGGAGCAACTGGCCAGCTGTGCCCCTCAATTCACCCACAGAGCCCCTCCCTTCCTCCCGAGTGCCCTGCACACCCTGAAACACAAAGCAGGGCAAGTGTTCCTGCCTATTGCTTTGTGCAAGGACAGCTGTCATCCCAGGTCTGCAGGAGGGCAGCTGAGGATTTGCCACCAGGCTGGCAGTCAGCCAGCAACACACCCTTGCCTTGGGGAAGGTACACCCATTGTCCCGTCTTCCAGGGATTCAAAGCTGCTTTCCTGCTCGGTTGCGAACTGCCTCCAGGCAGCTGCAGGGAGTCCCTCTCCTTCCTCAGGTGCCCAGCTAGAGAGACTGGGGGAAACCCTGAGCCCTCATGAGATACGAATGCACCCAGGACTCCTTTAAGCCAACCATCTCCTGGCTGTCCTCGCCTCAATTTGGCCATGTTGATGTCCAACTGGGAGACCTATGGAAGGCAGGCAGAGCTTCCCAGGGCAGCAATGAGGCACCCGAGGAGAGCCAGTTGCTCCTCGCCGTGAACCCAGCGATCCGAACGATCCACGGGAAAGGCAGAAGGAAGCACCGGGTCTGAAAGAGGTTCTGCCCCAGTCTGCAACAAAGATCCAACTAGCGGGTGGCGTTGTGGGCAGCGGCAAATCGCCTTCAGTCAGTTCACCAGCTGGTCCTCTCCAAGGGCTCCTCCAGGCCAGGCAGGATTTTGCTCATTATGATCCCTTGGCTGATTTTTCCCCAAGCCAAAAAGTCCCACACGTTCCCAGCTCTGTTACACCCTGGGCTGAAAACAGTAGCCACAGCCATACCCAGAATCTGACCCAGACGGACCATCGTTTGGCACAACGGAGTCCCCACAGCACCGTTTCTTTGATTGTCCCTCGCCCAGAATGGCCTTTTCGTAGGTGCTGCAAAACGCTTTGACTCCCCGAAACAGCCAAGGATCACCCAGAAACTGGTGCGGCTCCATGCTGACTACACAGCCCATATTCCAGTCCCAATGTTACAGGGGCTTGAGAAAAATTCCCCACGGATACTCATTCCTTGCCTTCTGCTTTAACCGGTTAGGAACCCACCAAAGGACAGATCCTCTTAACCTGGAGCAAGGAGGCCCTCTCAAGAGCCTTTCGCAGAATCTCAGGTTGAAGGTGCATTAGAGGTCATGTAGTCCAACCCGCTGCTCACGCAGAACCCAAGAGGGCTTCTAGACAGATGGTCCAAATGTCCAGTATCAACCAGGATGTGGCTTCCATCCACACGCGGGACACACAAAAGTCAACCAAGTGGGTGAAGGATTTCCGGAGCCGAATCCAGATTACCTTTCCTCGAGGGACGTTCAGCGGAGGTCTTCAGGAGGTCTCGGTGGCAATCTTATGCTGAAAGCCAGCAGTGCCATCTGAGTTCCCACGCACACCCCTCGCTTGGTCCTCTGGACAAAACCCCACTTCTCTGCAGCTCAGTGAGCTCTCCCTTGCTCTCCCAGAGTCTTCTGGTGCCATGCAAATGCTCCCAGTGTATCGCTGTGTATCATGTGTGTCAAAGAAGCCACTGCTCTCTTCTCCCACAAGCTTGTTGCTCTCCATAGATTCACATCCATCTTTTTCTGCTGGATTCGCTGCTCCTTTTGCTTTGTGCAGTTAGGGCATATTTCTTCCCATCCCCTTTTCACTTCAGGCTCTTCCTCGTAGACCCGGTTGGCCCTTTCTCGCACAAGTGAAGCCTCAGTTATTGTGGAAATGCACAAAACCATCACAAGAGGAAATCCCACCACTCCCTCCCCAGTCCTCCTAGGGCTGTGATTGGACGCAGAAGGCAGCCGGAAGGTTTCATCCAGACCCTTCTTAAATTCTGACTTATTTCAAGTCCTGGAAAGACCCCACTCTCCAAACCCTGGGAAGTACTGTCCCTCTGGGCCTAGAAAAGCCACTGCCTTTACGCCAGCAGGGGCCCCTTCAGGAGTTCGGCCACAGGGCAAAGGGCTACCTTTCCAGCTGCAGGTGGACTAAGAAAGAGTAGGATTTGACTGCCGTTTCACCACCCTCTTCCCGCCCAGATCCTCTGCAGCACCAGGTGTGTGCATACACACACCCCAGCACTGACAGGACAAGCTACTGCATATAAGCAGGGAGCAAACCCCACACTCGCTAGCCCTGAAGGGTGACCTAGTCTATAACGATATGTCTGCCACAAAACAATCAAGCTCAGAGAGCAACTCCAAAGTCCAATCCCGAGCTAGATTCTCTTCTATTGGTAATGCCCAGATAAGTGGGGATTGGCACCAGACAAGTAATCAAAAATAAAACAATACGCTAATCAAAGAACTACCAAGGGAAAACACAAGCACTCCCATCAACCTGGCAGGGGAAGCTACTGTGCGTAAAATGGGCAGCAACCCCACACTAACCAGCACTGATGATGTTACCTAGTCAGGAAATGAAACATTGGCAAGGAAACAACCAAGCTCACAATTTAGTCCTGAGCCACAGAGACTCTCTTCTGTCGGCACCAGAGAAAACCGGGAAAACTGCTTCATCCAGAGAGCTGTCAACACATCTCCCCTCCAGTCTGCAAAGGCCCAGGGCTTCCCCCCTCTTCACTGGCAGTTCCTTACTGTATTCATCAGAAAATCTTCCTCAATGAGGACAAAACAATCGAACAGCAAACCAAAGCAAAAGCTGTGTGAGGGACAATTGGAGTCTGTACTTTTCCACGCACTTCCTAAAAATGGAAGGTTCTGCGCCATAAACGGGTTTCCAGAAGAAAGGAGGCAGGCTGGGATGGCAGACCAGGTGAAATGGGGTAGACAAAGGCTCCCAGCTTCCATGGCTTCAACAGGCTCCAGTAACGGAGGTGGAATCCGACCAAGGGTTGTCAGTCCTGAAGACCCTCAGGGGGCCAGGACGGGGGCAGCAGCCCTCCAAATCCTCCTGGCTGAGGAAGAAGAACGGGAGAGAACACCTCCATCTCCTGGAGGTCGAGTCATGGCAGCCAGACTTCTCTTCTCGTGTTTCGCTGCTTATCTTCAGAAGCCACCTGGATGAGCAGCGAAACGTCTTGAACCAACAAGACAGAACTCCGGGTGCCATGACTCAGCCTCCAGGCACCTCCACCTGGCTGGGAATCTTCATCGGCACGTCTCCATCTCCTGCACTGGAGCTTCTCCCGGCTCCCTTCAGTCCACCGGGAGGAACCAAATGCCCACCGATGTTCATCCTTCCTTCCGTCCGGAGGGACAGAGGGGGCTGTCTAAAGGGAGGGCAGCCTAAAAGCTGCCACAGAGGAGTCAGGTTTTGCAGTGGTGCCACGCAGAGCCCTCAGCCGATGAACCGCATGGGAACTCTGGGCACTGAAGTCCTGAGAAAAACCGCCCTCACACACATTCAGGCGCACTCACAGCTCCCTACTCTGCATTTTTAGCTCAAATTTAAATGTTTCTTTTGTCGGTCAGTTCAGGAACCCCTTTTGGTAGCCTCAGAAGCTGAGACCAAAAGGCCTGTTGCAGAGCAGGCGGGTCTGTTCTGGAGCCAAGTGGGGAGCAGACCACCTTCACTGGTCAGAGATAACCACAGCAAAAGGCTCCCCTCAGAGAGGCGGCTTCTGAGGGTTTGGGGCTCCCAGGTGGATACAGACCCCCAGACCTGAACCTAAACGGTGACTGGCCACCAGGGCCATCAACACGATGCCAGGGTGGCAGATTCAACGGCCGCTTCCCGTCCCTTCTCCCTTAAGGGGAGGGCACCGCAGTAAACTGGCCAGGAAAGACATCTGGGTTGTCCAGCCAAGCATCCACACTCCAGGCGGGCTGGGAGTGGGCCTCCAGGTACACCCCACCTGCTACAGACCTGGGGGACAGGACCTTCAGGAGCTGGATGCCCCGAAATGCCCCAAGATCCTTAGGTCAACTGGATCAAAAAGAAAAAAGAGGCAGGAGTGTTTTGAAAGAAATGCATGCCCCAACGGCCACTTGCATCCTCCTCGTTCCTTCCTCTCCACCTTTTGGGATACAGCTGGGGCTGCCTTGCTCCCCGCCCCCCTGAGCAGCAAGGGTCACCAAGGCTATCCGTTCCAACGCTGCTCCCACCCACCCCACTGTCTCTCTGGGTCTGCCGCCTCTTCTTCCTTTTAGGAAATGATTTTCACTCATTTAGCTGGCGTCTGTACCCCCTTCTGTACCCCTGATCCATGATTGTGTGTCACATCCCCAGGACGTCACATTCCTTGGAGACATTTCAAGAGGGCAGCTGCATCCCCTTTTCGGCTTCCATTGGTACCCTCCCTTGCACCTGTCTTTTGGAGAGGCCTGCCTGCCTGTCTTCCAGGCCCCCAGAGACCCCCACAAGGCTGGGGGTGCAAAAAGCAAGAACATGGTTGGAGCCAGGGAAGAAGGGAGCTGGCCACAGCTGCAGGACAGTGCTCTTAATCAAAACTCTGACCCTGAAGCTCCACATGGATATGGCCCCTCTTCCTCCCCACATGGATATGGCCCACCTGGAGGGCGGCCCTCTTGTCCCCACGGCCTCCACCTCTCCTCCACACTCACTTGGTGAAGTTGGCCAGGTTCTGGATGACCTTGGCAATGAGCGTGAGGGTGCGGGATGTCTGCTCATCTGGGTACTCCTGCAGGAGGCCGAAGAGGCTGGGAGACATGACTGCCGGACACAGGAAGCGCAGGAAGAGGGATGCGCTGATCAGGCGGTCCGCGATGTCTTCCCGGCCCCTTTCAGCACAGCGCAGCCGCCACGATGCAAAGACCTCCTTCAGCTCCCGTGGAAATACACTAGGGGGAAGGGGAGGGGTGAGGATTACTGCCTGCCCTCCATGCAGGCCTGCCCCCCCCCAGG
>JANHZU010008921.1:11433-23554 GCA_032468055.1 Acrochordus granulatus | reverse complement strand
GCCCTCCATGCAGGCCTGCCACCCCCCAGGTTGCCCACCCCCAAATGACCACTCCCCCAATCTATTGCTCCCACACCTCCAGACATGCGGGGAAAGGGGAGGCCAGGATGAGCCATCAGCCCCGCACTGACCAGTGGGAGTTGACCACTTTGCAGAGGGCCAGTTCGCAGCACATGCGGAGATTGGCTTGGTGGTCCGCCAAGGTGGAGGCCGAGCACTTCATGGGGTCCACCTCGCAGTTCTCCTCAGACTCGTACAAAGCTCGGATGAACTCACCTGGGAGGCAGAGCAGACAGGGCATGGGGGCCAGCATTTCATTCATAATTCATTCATTCCTCAGGGCACACACTGGCTCAGCCCCACACAAAGCACGAGGTACATTTGGTATATTTGCCCCTCCAAGTGCAGGGAGCTGCAAGACCTCCCCCTCTGAGCTTTCAGCAAAGGAAGCCAAGGGGGCAAGCAGGAGAGCTCACTTGGCCCCCCTCAAGATGCCAGGCCCTGCTCCAGACAGGAAAAAGAACAAAAGCTAACCCAAATTCAAAATTCCGGTGATTACACATACCCCTCCACCCAATATTCAATAATTTCCTTCCCCAGTTTCTAGAGAGACTTTGGGATTATGAAAACCTTGGGGTTTTTACACACACACACACCCCGTGGCTGCCAACAGCTCCCCCCCAATCCTCCTCCTGGGCCCTTTACCAATCGCATCCTTGAGGTATTTTTGTCCAATCAGTTTGAGATACTCCTCTATGGCTTTGGTGGCCAGCGTGTTCTCCCGGAAAATGAGGTGCTCGCGGTCCATGAAGCGGTCCACTTCGGTCATGGCCATGTCGGACAGGAAGTCCTGCCAGGAATGAGCGGAAGGAAAGCTGCAGGAGCCATGCTGCCCTTGGGCTCCGGTCCCTTCCCCAAGGGCCCCATTCGGTTTCCTCTCCCTCCCCAGCGTGTACCTTGGCCTTGCCGGTGCTCTGCAGGATGTGCACCAGGGCACAGGCAACCTCCTCCTTGCTCTTGACACTCAGGACGGGCTCCAGCACAGCGCACAGCATGCGGTAGTTGTTGGTGACGTACTCGGCGAACTCCTTGTAGAGCTCCATGGGCAGGATGCTCATGGCCTGGAAGCGGCTCTTGACACGGATGGCCGGGCAGCCGGACTTGCTCTTGCTGGCGCTGGGCTGGCTCAGCGGGTACCACTGCTCAGCGAAGTGGCGCCCGGTGACGCTGGCGATGGGGATGCTGACCATGCCCACGTAGTTGCTCTTGTCCTTCTTGCGCTTCTTATCCGTGTCCTTGTAGAGGTGCAGCCGGATAGTGCGCACGGCTGGCAGGTTGTTGAACTCAAAGTGCTCCCCCCAAAAGACATTGTCTGTGCGCATCTTGCTGGTGGTGCGTGCATAAAGCATGTCATCCAGGCACAGCTCACAGTAGTAGCGCTTTTTGGGGGGCAAGTCCCGCGCCTCAATGATCCACAGCTTCAGCACGTTGTCTACGCGTCGGCTGTTGTCCTGCACAAAGAAGAGAACGAGGGTGAGCCCAGAGGGGGAAACCGGGCCAGGGCTCCAGACAGGCAACTGGGCCATGGGCAGGGGGCTCCCCCTCTCAGGAGTACCTCCATTTCTTCCCATGCTCACAGAAGTGCGCCCTTTACTGCACACAAGACGCCTGACTGCGTGGACCACCTCTCCAGCCCAGCAGAGCCACCTGGCTTTCTCAACTCCCCCAACCCCAATCCCAGCCTGGCCTGGGCTCGCCCTGCTGGACATATCTAGGGCCCCTGTTGATGCAGGACTGGCCACCTCTCAGCCCAAAGAGATGAGCCACAAACATGTGGCCTCTCCGTAGTGCACTGAGGACTATCTCCTCAGCAAGCACATCTCTGTATCGTTTCACCAAGCTTTTTAAGTGACAGAAGGGGAAGCATCGCCGTTTTAGCTCTATTCATTCTTATTCCTCTGCTTTGGGCTTATAATTGAGTTACTGCTGCGTGCAAGACATCCTATACTCTCCATTTCAAAAGTGGCATGCAGAACATGCGCTATGGGGTGGCCTAAAAGTAGTACAAATGAGGACACAACAGGTGGCCGGATGGATACGTGGCCCGGCAAGCGGCTGCACCCCAAGGGGAGACGAGGAACACCCAAGCGTGGGACCCTTAGTAAAGGCCACCTCGCCCAGTTCCTCGCCCACCACCGCCACAGAGTCCGTCTTCTGTTGAAAGACCTCCTGCAAAATGGTTTGTGGCCTCCTGCGGTGTGTGCTGATGTGGGACTGCTCTTGTACTTAGGAATCTCTTCCTGGTGCCCGACTGCAGCCTCCTTCCTTGTAAATTCAGCCCAGAGCTGCCAGTCTGTTTTTGGGAACCCGATTGCCTTGTCTTCCACCTGGCAGCTCTTCGGATACCTGAGGATGACCGCCATGTCTCCCCAGTCTTCTCTTCTTCAGGACAGACATGCCAAAAACTTCCAGCCAGTTTGCTACTATCTTGCTGGCTACTTTCAGGACACCACCCAGTTTGCCAGCGGCAGCACCTGGTGTCCAGAACTGGGCCCCATATTCCAGTATGGCCAAACCAACATGAAGAGGGAGGAGCAATCACACCTTTTAATTTTGACATTTTGACCTCTGTCGATGGAACCAAGGTTTTTACAGCTGCAGCGGTTTTTGATTCTTCCCGATTCTTTGTGGATACCCACCTCATCTTGTACTGCTGTTTTCAATTTGTCCGTGATGAAATTCCTATTGCTAGTTGCTGCTCCTTGTTCCAGCTTGTCAAGATTATCCTGAAATCCTGATACCCTTCTGCAAAACATGTGTCATTCTGCCTACACTGGTGTCCTCTCAAATTCAGCAATCGCATTCCCTCAAACCCACCCTAATGCATAAATGCAGTGACCAGCACAGAGCCCGGAAGAGAGCCTGAGGCACACCATTCGACATTTCCATCTTCCCCCCAGCTTGGCCAGGAACTACACTGGTTCTCTCTCCAACCAGCTCCAAGTCCATCTAATGGTAACAGAGCCCAGCCCACATTTCCTCATCTTCCCTACCAAGATCTCATGGGAGGCTTCGAATGCTTTGCTGGACATTCCCCTTGTGAACTAGTCAAGAGAGATCTTATTCTTGATCAAACCTGTTGGTGCTCCCAGGAAAGGCCTTCTTCTCTAAACCATTACTGATTATTGATGTGCCATCAAGTCAGGGTTGATTCTTGGCACATCCAGGAGGATCCCTCCCCAACTTGGTCCTTCAGATGTCCCGATAATGGAGCCCATCCACCTTACTGCTGGTTTGCTCATAAATGGACTGCTCAATAATCTTAATAATTAATGGTTTGAGCGTCCTGTGACAATCCAAAATGGAACACATTTTCCACTGGTACCTGGTCCCCTGACCATCTGCAGGGAAGATTTCACATAGGTTGGTAGTATCATTTCCAGAGCAGTCCAAATACCTGAGATAGGTAGGTGGGTAGACAGACAATAGATTTTGTAAAATATCTGATTTTTGTAAGCACAGTCATTGCTAGCTGTTACTGGCTATTGTTAGTATATGAGACAAATTGTGTTTCCACAAGCCAAGATTTAGGGAAATAAACACCAGTCAGTCTTACTTCTATAGCTAGGAAGATTATACAACAAAGAGTTTGTCAATATCTTGATCAGTAGCGGGCAGCATGATTTTCTCCATAACACATCAGGGTCAGAGAAGTATTTTTCTGCTACTAGCTTAGCGGACAGAGGTATCCCTTGAAAGCAATTTATCAGGATCTGACAGAATTTGCAGGATTTGATGGCAGGCTTATTGCTTAGAAAGTCCCCTACTTTTTCTCAGGAAACCATTAAGAGGTCTCAAATGGCAAATGCTGCGCTTCACTCTGGACCAAGCATAGGAGCTGAGATGGAAAGGTCAACATGGAGGAACAGAAAAGAGACATTTAGGATGAACCTTGCCAAATACAATCTGCAGAGAAGTTTCAGATCTCTTGCACATTTCAGCCACAGCCTAGGAAACATTTTATAAAAAAACAGAAAGGTGCAGATATATATCCTGTGGACAGCAAAGATGCAGACATTTTAGTTGTCTGCAGTCTTATCAGAATGCAAATGGCTTTCTTCCCTGTGGGCTTCTGCAGAGGGACAAGATGCCCACCCACCTGGTGACCACTGATGCCCATGTTCAAAGCTCTGCCTCGGTCTTTGCTCCCCCTTCTTCCTCTGTACTGCTGGGGGAATAGTAGCCAGCCCCACCCCCAGAGTCCTGCACACAACCTGCCTCTGTGGGGGTCCTGACTCCTCCCTGCATCACGAGAGCTGATCTCCCAGGCTGCCCAACCTGAAAGGAAACAGTCAGCCATCACCCTCCAAGGGAGTGGAAAGGCCCCGTCAGTTGAGCTGAGTTGGTGCAGAGCCCTTCTGCCAATCAGTGCCAGTCACCAATTTCACCGGTTTTAGAAGGGACATTTGGACACTCGTGGCTTTTCCTGGTGATGATATTTGAGCACACACAGCAGTAGTTTCTTTTAATTGTCCTTCCAGAGCTGATTTGGAGGTTTTCAGCGAATTCAGTCCTGCGTTCTGAAATATCTTTCCCACCTCCAGAGAGCAGTGGGTGGCAGCTCCCCCTGAATCTGGTCACCCAGGAAGTGTTGTTGGACCCAGGCTCTGTTTAGCTGCCAGAGCCTAAACAGCAATTCCTCTCCTTGACCAAGGAGCTTCCATCGTTTTGCAGCGCTGCTCCAGATGTTTTGTGTTGGACGTCACCATATCATCCAAGATAATCACGATTTCAATGATGGTGATGATGATGATACAGCTCGTGACTCAAACAGGAATTTGCCCCACTCCCACACCAGCCTGAAGTGACAAGGATGGCCAGCGGCCCCTCACAGAGCATGTGTGGAGAGAGATGCTGAGTCCTTGCTGCAGCCCCCCCACCATCCAGGGTCACTCAGACAGAAAAGCCCACTGGAGAAGGAGGATTAAATGGCAGGGTGGGAAGAGGATGAACAGACCCTCCCTTCTAGCATCTTCCTCGGAAACCTGCAAGGGAAGAGGGGAATGGAGGAGGAAGAGGAGGCACAGCACCCTCAGGCTTGCAAGACTGACGCCAGCTCTACCAAGCAGACCAGATTAGGGAATCGACTCTGTAGGAAGATCACTTTACTTTACTGGGTCTCTCATAACAGAGCCTTGCAAGTTTGATGGTGCTGCACCCCCATCCCCTTTGTGTATCTCAGGGAGGCAGGAAGGCCTCCCACTACCTGAGCGTTTTTCTTGCGTTTTCGGACTTAAAAATGCTTCAGCCCCTCCTGCTTAGCGAATGGTTCCTGCATTTCTCCATCAAGGTCCATCAGGCACCCAGAAAGAAGGGCACAGTGGCTTTCCAGGTCGACTGAGGGCAAGTCATGCTCGGCAGGGCCCTGTGCACTGCATAGACTACTGGTCCAGTTCTAAGCCTAGCTCATGGTTTGAGAACCCAAGGTCAAGTCTGACCAGCTCAGGGGCATAACAGTTGTGATTCCTGGTCCAAGAGGTCACTCCAGGTGGGCCATGAAGATGTGAAAATGGGCAGAGTGTATGCGATGTGGGAGGAGGGCAGGGCCTCAGGGAAGGGCAGAGATAGACTTGTGAGCCACAAGTTCAGCTCAGGCTCATATGAGCTGCCATTAGTAAAGATGAGAAAAAGGGGAGCAGAAGAGGAAGGGGAAGAGGGAGGGAGAGAGGGAGGGAGGGAGGAAGGTTCTTCAGGTATGTCCCAAGGAAAAGGAGAGATCCAGCTGCTTTGCTGAAGGGCAGAAAAGCCAGCTCAGTTGCAGCTGGAGAGGGCTGGAAAGGGCTGAATCCCCAAGACCAGGCCCCCTGCTTCCCCATGGCTGCCAGAGGCAAAAGTCAGGGGAGACCATACGTTCCCTCTGCCTCCCAAAAGGAAAGGTGGAGGCAGCAACCATAGACCTTCCATGACAGACCTGGACAGACCCTGGAGAGATTGTCTCTAAGCACCTGAAGGCAGGAGCAGGCAGAAACCAGGGCAGGGCTGGCAAAAATAATACTGCCAGGCTAGCCTAGTTATGGTGAACACTTTGTGGAAATCTTGGCTTTAGCTGCCAAAGACATGCTGTCCAGCAAGCGGCTGAGGTCTAGCCTGGGCGGCTGAGCTGGCTCGGAAGTCCTACCCTACAGGGCTCCTCAGGGACCCCCACCTGATTGGAGAGAGGAGCCAAGGGTGCCAGGAGGGTCCCTCTGTTCTCAGTCCTTTCCTTTACGAATGCATCAGAAGAAGAGGGGGGAGGGCTAGCACAGGACTGGGGATAGCCATGTAGAATGAGACTCCAAAGCACACGACTAGGACGAGTAGGGATGCCCGGCTGGGGAGTAATACTCGTGGAAGATACACAAGATATAAAGAGCCAGCAGGAAGGCTTTGGCACCCCCGCACCCTGAGGGCGCTTGGACCTTCCTGGCCTTGGATTCGGGGGGCTCTTTGAAGGGCTGCAAATGGCAGCAGGCACTTGACTGCGGAGGCCAGAGCGATGCAGGGGGTTGAGACTCGATGCAGGGAGGTGCAAGGAGAGGCTGTGGGGGAACTGTCTCTGCCTCCCCAATACTTCTGGAGAAGTTCCATGAGCCGGAGATGAAAAGAAAAGTGCTTGGGGGGACAAGATGGCTGCCTGCCCTGAATGGGGGCTCAAGGCCAGGGACTCTTGGATCGCAGAGAGGAACAGCTGCATCTCAGCTCTTCAGGCAACTGAACACAAGGTTGATTTCAGATCCACTCAGGAGGGGAAAATTTCCTCCTGACTTACCTAAGGCTGCTGTAACAGGGGTAAATGGGGGATGCTGCTCCTGGCTTTGGAAGCTCTACTTAGCTGACAGCAGAGGCTTTCAGAGAGAGTTTGAGATCAAGGAGAAGGCAAGGGGGCAGTCCCACGGCCCGAGGCTGCTCCCACCAGCAGGGTGGCCAGCACAGCCATCCCAAAAGCGGGGAGGTGACTTTCAGGAGGAGCTCAGAGGGGTCTGAAACCTTCTTGCCCAAATTCATGGCAAAAGGACCCAGCGTGAGACTGATTCCACCCTCATCTGGCAAAAGGAGGAAAGGAGGAATCCTGGATTTCCTAAGGAAGCCTGCCTGTACCGCTTCGGGGGCCCCAGAAAGTGGCCCCAGGATGCCCAGCAAAGCAAGAGGAAGCAAAAGGCAAGGGGACCTTTCCTGAAAGACAGGCCGCCTCTTCAGGGTAGTGAAGCAAAGCAACCCCCGAGGAGGCCAGCAGTGGGGGAGGCCAGGGGCCAGGTGGTGGTCCTACCTTGTTCGGTTTGACAGCTCGTTGCAGGTTCTCAATCCACTTGTCTCGCTCCGCAGCCGAGCGGCAGGCAAAGCACTTGGTGCCAGAAGATGTTGTGACCTGGGCGAAAGAGGGGCAGAAATGAGCTGCCTTCTGCACATGCCCAGGCGCCCCTCCAAGAAACAGACAGCAGCCCTGACCTCAAAGCAGAACTCCTGGCCCAGGATACTGCTGTGAACTGGCTTGATCAGAGAGTCCTCGTCCAGGTTCAGCTCCAGGGCTTCGGCGGCAATGCTCGGGCTGAGCAGGGATTCGTGAGAATGCGACTCCTTGAAACTCTGCATGAGGCGGGCCCTGCGGGGGAGCACACTCAGTCAGGGGCCCCGGGTGGCACTGGGGCAGGCCAGGACCTGGGGAGGGGGCCACGGGGATGCAGGCTTCAACACAGCCCTCACTTAGAGGTACCTGGCATCTGCCCCCCAAAAGGGCATTTCTACAGCTGCAGGAAGCCTGGAATCAACCTTAGCAGAGGAGGGGGAGAGAGAGGCTGGTGGGGGGACACTAGGCAGGAGGGTCTTGCAGAGCCCCTTTGGGAGGGGTCTCTGGGGTCCCCACAGGGATGCGTGTGGCCAGGGATCGTGGCTTGCCCCCTCCCCATTTCCAAGACCAGCCAAGCTCTGAAACCCCTTCCCAGACAAAGCCAGCAGAGTCCGTGCGCAGCAGGTCGAGGATGCTACCCCTCCCTCCCTTCCCCTGGCATTTCTGTTCAGAGCTGCCGCCCCCAGGAGGTTATATTTAGCCCAGCAGCGTAAGTGGAGGCAGCCCGTGCGTGTCGGGGCTGCCGTCAGTCAGTAGGGGGAGGCAGGCAGGCGGGTGTTAAAAATACCCAGGGCACTCAGGACAGGACTTAGGGGCAGGCAGGCCAGGGAAACGGGGGGCCCAAGGGGAGTGAGGAGGGTTTCTGAGGGAAGGTCTGCGCAGCCCTGGGGGCTACCACTCCATCATCCCCCCCCCGAACCGTGGCAGGGAGGAGTAGGACCCGCCTTGGGCCCACCTGTCATGGTCAGCACTCCGGAAGCGTGGCAGCATCTGGCGGAAACTGCTGGTGCGGTCCAGCTTCGGCTGGCTCTTGGTGCGTTTGATGGAGCTCTTCAAGCGGCGGCTCAGGAAACCTTGTTGCTGCAGGCAGAGGGGAGAAATGCCCGGTGAGGCTGAACTGGGTTCACTCCTACATCCTGTAAGGATCCCTGCCTGGTTGCCACTGGTACCAGGAGAGGGGAACGACCACCAGCCCTCTCCCTCCCTCCAGAACTCGCTTAGGAAGAGCTGCCTGGCTCAGCTGGGGCAGAAACAGTTTCCATCAAAAGGCAACGATTCAGCCCAAGGTGGATTTGGCCTCTTCTCCGGCCACATTGGAGCCACCCAGGAAATGCCTGTGGCTGGATAAGGCCCCACGCCCACTTCCACAATCTAGGTTGGGAAGGGGCTGAGCAGATGGAGGAAAGAGGCCAACAGGCCAAACTGACATCTTAGCTGGCCTTAGAGAGCCCTGCTTTTCACAAAAGTTTCTCCAGAAACAGCCCCACCCCTGGTCTGCACCTCCCTTCGGCGTAGCTGGGAGAGGATGGGCTTACACCTGCTCATCATTCCCAGAACCTGCTTTTCCTTCCTTGAGGCCTCCTTTCCAATCTGTTCACGGGTCCTGTTCGGCCACCTTGCAGATAGGCGGAAAGCTTGCTTGGTTTTGCTTGGGAGCAATCCGGCTTCCCTGGCCAAGATCTACCCTGAACCTTAGCAGCACTGAGCAATTAATATTCATTCTTTTTTGCTAAAGTTTTGCTTGATTCAGATGTCATCCCACAGCTGGACAGCCATTTGGGAAATACATTAAGGGCACCTCCAGGCTTGTGGGCAGACTGTGAATATGTCAGTTTCCCACATTTTTGTGCCACCTGCAAAGCTGTCTCCTTCCTTGCCAAGCCTCAGCCTTGTACCTAGGGAGGCTGGCCCCGGGGTGAGGCAGACAAGTCAGCGGGGGCAGGAAGCCCCCCTTTTTGGCCCAGCTTCAGAGTCTGAACAACCACAGCAGGGGGCAGCCAGGTTGAACCCCAAAAATACCAGATTTCCTGGTGGGCACTGCCTTCCAGGTCTTGAGATGGCAACTTCCTACCCAGTCCCAATAGCTGAAGAGATCTCAGCTCTTCCCCCAGAGGGTGCCGCCCACATCTGGCAAGGAGCTTCTGACTTCTCTGCCCCATCTGCCACCCCCTCCACACTGGTGGCCAGTTCCTTTCTTCCAAGCCGTGTCTGGCTCCAGGAGGGTGAGCAAATGGGGGCAGTGGGGCAAGAGGAGGGCAGAGGTGCCAGGCTGGGCTGGTGTTTCCATGGGAAACATCACTGCTTGTCCTCCTTGACTCCCTTCTCCTGGCAGGCAATTCCAAGAATTATGGGACAGTGAGGCAGACTTCCCCTTGCTTTCAAAGGGTTTCAAACAGACACTGGTGCAAGGGATTGGATTAGATGACCTCTAAGGGAAGGTAGCTTATATGCCCCTGTTGAAGAAAAAGGAGGGGGCCTTAGAGAGAGGGCAGCCAAAGCCTGCGGTCACTCACCGAGGAACGGAAGGGCGGGGCAGGTGGAGCGTCCATGTTGATGCTGTACTGCTTTCCCCCAGGAACACTCTTCCTCCGAGAACGGCTGGCGTGGTACTCTGCAGAGGGAGAGAGGGAGGGGTTCACCTCCTGGTCATCCTTCCTGAAGGGGCTTCCCGGCGGGGAGCAAAGAGCCAGGAGTATGTGTGGGAGAATGATACCTCTGAGCAATGAGCAGCACCATTTGGCTGGTCACACACACTCACACACACAGAGCACTTACAGGTGTCCCCACTTTGCCACCCTCCCAGGACAAGAAGCTATGAGAGCAGCACCCCTGCTTCTAGCAGCCCACTTGGGAAGGAAGCTGGCAGCAGAAGACCCTCGCAGCATCTCAAGTCGAAATCCCACCTTTCTGCCCAAAGGAGTGAGCAAACCCAGCCCTCAGTTGCCCCAGGCGGTACCCTGGCCATGTCCCACCTAGGAACCCCTTTCCAACCTGAGAAGGCTAGAGTCCCTTGAGGACAGGCCTTCCCCTTGCTCCCAACCACCGAAGTCCCCCACAGTGAATGACGGGCCAAGTCAAGGCTCACCTGGCCTTGCTAATAAGCCCCCAAGCAAAGTACAGGAAACCTTCCTGGGACTGGGGGAGGGCCTGTTTTTTTTTGTGGGGCACCCCTCCCCCAAATGGCAACCAGGATCCTTCAGCCAAGAATCAGGAGTGTTAAATCAGAGCCCTTTTGCATGGCAGGTTCTGGAGAAGGGCCCCAAAAGATGGGAGAGAGTCAGCTTATAGGGACCCCACACACAGGCCGGGTCTGGCCACCAAGAACCCCGCCCTGCCTCCTCTGGAGCTGGAGGCCTAAGCCCAAGGGAATCCCACACTCATCCAGTTATTTATTTTTACAATTTAAAGTCCACCCAACTCAAACAACTTTGAACAATTCGCAAGCAGTCACCAACAGACAGGCACACACAGAGAGCCTTGTACACTTCGGGTCTCAATGTTCCCTTGCCTAAACTGGCCAGATGAGTGAATGCATCCTAGGAGTGCACATATGAGAGGTGTTGCACAGGCCCCACGGTAGCATCTGTCCAAGAGGTCCGGCTACTGCTCTCAGAGTGTGAGTGGGGAAAAGCCATGGGGCAGGAAGGACCCTCCAAGCATGGTGAGAGGTACTGACTAGTCAGGTAACAAAACGTCTGCAAGAAGAGTGCCTGGTACAGAGCATCAAAGACCCCACAATTCACTCTCTCCTCTAGTGGAGGCTCTCTTCCCTTCCTCCCAGGGATGAGGGGGCTAAGGAGGCCTGTGGGGGGGATATGCACCTCCCATCCTCATGAGTACTGCTTAGCCTGATCAAATACACCTTCAGGGCCTCAGGCTTCTCACAGGGGGACAGTACAAAGCAGTCACCCACATGGAAAGCCCACATGGCCTTTGCCTCTCTGGAGCCTTCTACAAACACCCTCCTAGAAGAGGTGGACAGACACAATACAGCCTGCTACATGCCCACCTGCCAGGAAGCAAAGCCTCTTCCTACGTGCAAGAACAGGGGTTCCCCCGAAACCCACTGGACCTCAGGAAAGGGGAGAGCTCACCAGGAAGGATGGGTACCAGGTGATAAGTAGCTCTTGCTCCTCCTGCAATGTGCCAAAGCTCCCAACCAATGGGGCTGGCAGGATGCCAAAGCTGGCAGTGGGCATAGCTGTTACTGATCCCCTTGCCTCAATGTTGCCCCCCCAAGAGCAGCAGGGCTGTCCTGCCCTGTGGCCCTTGAGCAGCACCGGCTGCCAGGATCTGGAGAGGGCCCAGCCCCCCAGGCAGAATGCAAAGCCACCCACCAAGCTCCTGCCACCATCTGTCTCCCCACCACCACCCGCCCACTCGCCTGCCTGCTGCTCCACAACATCACCCCTATGAGCCACTGCCTCAGTGCTCTGTCCTCCTGCTCCCCCAAGGACAGAGCACAGCACTTCCCCACGTGAAAGTCAGGGAGGGGGAAGGATCAATGCCCCCCAGGGGACAGCCCTTCTCTCCTGCTCCCACTTCCTGCCTTCCTCCCCCCGCTTCTCTGCAGGAGCCTGGCCTTCAGGAAAGGAAGGCCCCTTTGCCCACCAAGATCCCCAGGAGCGCCACTGCTGGAGGCATTTGGCTGCCTTGCAACCTCCTTCCAGCCTACTGGACTGGCAGCTGGAGCGCCCGGGGGGGGGGGGGGGGGGGGGGGGGGGGGGGGGGGGGGGG
>JANHZU010008920.1:17639-31319 GCA_032468055.1 Acrochordus granulatus | reverse complement strand
TAGCATAGTCAGTGTGATGGGTGTGAGCTTGGGAAGACTCCGGGAGGCAGTGCAAGACAGGGTAGCCTGGCGTAATGTAGTCCATGGGGTCGCAAAGAGTCGGACACGACTGCACGACTGAACAACAACAAAGTCCTATCTTGAACTGCCACTCATGAGCAGCATCTGGAATGCCAACATAGAAATGCACTCACAGAACATGAACATGCTAGGTGCCAGGGGAGTGGTGGAGTTGGGTGCTTTGTGTGGTAGTAGTCCCCTTGCAGGGAACAACCTTTCTATTTGAGATCATTGCTAGGGTTGGTCATCCCAATTCAGTGTGATGCAGGTAGTTATAAAATATTTGGATACCTCTGCTTGCCCTCCTGCCACTTTGTAATAGGGAAGCCCCAAACCCAGATACCGAAGAGAGCTCTTTGATCCCATTCCAGAAACAGTGATCCTCAGGGAGGGAGGGAGAGGGTGGATATCGAAGCCTGAAGCCTTAGTATTTTGATACTTAAAAGACAAGTATGAAGTGGCTGGCAAGACATGAGGCACCTGGACCATTTTCCATCGGTCAAGACAGAAAGGCTCCAAAGGCCAAGGCTTGGCTCTCTTCCCTCTTCTGCCTGCAGTCTAGGGCCCCACCCAGCACTCAGAGGGCTTGGGAGGGAAAGGCAGGACTCTTCTCTAGTAGGCCAGTTGCATGCCACTTCAAAGGATTATCCATTGAGATAACACTGGGGATCTTTGAGACCCGGGTTCAATGTTGAAAGGCAGAAGAGTTGCACATATGGGTGTGGCTGTGGAGCTTCTCTGGGTGTTGTGAGGCATGAAAGTGTCCAGCAGAGATTTCAAAGGTGCTGGAGAAGTGAGAACTTGGTTTTTGACATTCAAGGTAGTCCTCGCTTAGCAACCCCAACTGGGATTGGCAACTCAGTTGCTAAACACAGGGTCACTAAACAAAACATCATATGACTGAGACAAGTCATTTAATTTTTGTGTTCTCCATGAATTTTGCTTGTGGATCATGTGACTGCAGTAAATGGGAGGATTCGTCGCAAAGCTGGGGTTCTTTTTACACACCATCATATCTTTGAATGATTGTGAAACAAGGCAGTTGGTAAGCAAGGTCTCCCTGTAGGGTGCAAAGGACCATTACTATATTCTCAAAGGAGTTCTGATAGTTGAGGGCCCCAGTGGAGCTGACTCCAAAGTGTGTTGCATCTCTGCAATAATTCTGGACAGTCTACAGTGAAAACAGCCATATAATAATACTGTAGTTAGAAAAGAGTTCTGGAACCTGTAGTTGCAAACTTTAATCTCAAAAAACAAAGTTTATCTCTGCTGCACATGCATAGGATGTAAACACCACAACAGAGATGTTGGCATCTTTGCCTCAATAATGGGATGTGGACTTCTAGAGATGGAAATATCTTTTTAAAAGAATAATCCTTGGGAAACGTAGTTGGTCACCTTGGGCTGAGAGAACTGGATGCAAATCTCTTGGGGGTGGAGGACTTTCCCAGAGCTTTTGGGCTGGCCTAACTAGGAGACAGAATTCCAGTCATTGTGCTGAATGCTCTCCGAAGATGTTGACCACAATCAGAGTAAGAAGCAGCTTCAGGCATGAGACCTCTTGGGCCAAGGACAACGAGGAACAGTTTCAGTGAGGATTAGGAGGGAACCCACATGTCTACGGCAAAGGGACTCTGGATTGTCCTTCAAAATTTTGCATGCATTCTGTGGTGGTGGGGCTCTCTTCCCTCTTCTGCCTGCAGCCCAGGAACATCCCTTATGTGCAAGTAAGACCTTGCTGCTAACTCTGGCCAAGTGCAGCTGATCCAGATAGTGACTTATATGTTGAGAATCTTTGCTGTAGAACTGCCACCAGTTGCTTGGCAGGACTCAGCTGGCTTCCTAGGAGTTGATGATGGCCCAAAGTGGGCAAAGGCAGGTTTGAAGCTTGTCTTGCCCAGAGCTGGAGGTAGGGCAGTGTTCTGGAGGGAAGAGAAATGTCCTTACTTTGGGGGGACCCTGTACTGCTCCTTGTGATGCCATGTATCTCTTGGGGTCCTGGTGGAAAAAACTTTGCTTTCTGAGGCCCAGGGCTAACAATACTTGTTTCTAGAAGTTTGCAAGAAACAGATGGGGCGAGTCTCCTTTGTTTGAATACTGGGCTTCAGCAACTCCACACCCCTCACATGCATTCACTGGGTTGCTTGAGTTTGCCAGATCATTGTCAAACAGCTGGCAGGATCAATTTGCTTTTCTTGTGAGGCCAACAAAGCAGCTGAGAAAAACTCCATTTTAATCAGCTTCAGATTGGGGGAGCAGAGGAGAAGCAGGTTTTTGATATTTTTTGAGTGGGTACTTTTGTGTGGAGGGCAGGATTGCAGTGTTATGTGCCCACTTGTGGATAGGTTTGCCCTGGCTTGAGTTCTGCCCTTGGTGCCTGGCAAGGGTGGATGAGGTGAGATTGAGGTTGGTTTGGAAGCCATGAGCAGCTCTGGGTCGGAGGAAAGTGAAGGGGAAGCAGCACTCCAAATGCTTTGTCTCCTACCTCCATGCCCTTCCCCACTGCTTTCATCTTCCTCTGCACAGTGCTGGAACTGCCCTTCCCAAGGGCTCTCAGGTTTGCTGAGGGCAGAAATCTTGGACTCCAAAACCCAGGATCCCCAGAAAGCATCACTTTTGAAGCCCAGCCTAACCTGTAGATTCTTCTTCCTCCCCAGATGTCACAAGCTGCAGGACTCCCTGCTGAGCTCCGCCAGTGGCTTCAGCAACTACCGAGGCATCTTGAACTGGTGTGTTGTCATGCTGGTGAGTAGCCATTGCAGTCCTGCTCACCTCCTCTTCCTAGGCCCAGTTAGTGGCTCTTTGCCTTTTGGCATCACAGGAGGCAGACACCAGCTGCATCACTTGGGACTTGTTCTGGGAAAGCTGGCAGCCAGCCAGGCAGACGCACATGGTAGCCACTTTGGAGCACAGAGAGAACATTGTGGTCTCAATAACCAGGCGGTCTTGCATTTTGGCTTCTGATGAGTGGCAGCTCGTGGAGGGGCAGACCGCTTGGATGCATGCCGAAATGAAGAGATTCTGGTATTTCAGTGGCAATTCTGGAATGGCTTTGAATGTTAGAAACAAGGGACCCTCTTCTCATACCTAGAGGCCCCTGGGTGATGATGGCTTTTGGGGCTGGGCTTCTGATATGGTCTTCCAAGCCAGCTTTCTATTATGATAAAGCTGTAGGTCTTTGTGATGCAGCTCAATGTTTTTTCTCCATAGGACTGCTCTGTTGTCTCCCCACCCTTCAATTCCCCAAGTGTTCCACTTGTCCACTGAAGGTTCCTCAAGTACATTTGAAGGAACGATCAGTTTCAGTTCAAAGGACACCATTTTGGTGTAGCAGCAGCCCAAGTGTTAGCCATCCTGAGGGAGAGCAGTTCTTATGGACCATTTCAGAGAGCAGAGGATCTACACTGAGGTTCCTTAGAGCATCCTCCCTGGGAAAAGCCACTTCAGTCTCCAGGACATCTGTAGAGAACCTAAGCCTGGAACCTGTTGGTGGCATCCAAGCAGGTTCTTCATCTTAGGCTTATCATCAAGACAGGAAAAGGAAAACTGTCACCCTTCTGAGCCCTAGGAAGGATCCTGACATCCAGAAGGCTGACCTGATGAAGCTGGTGCAATTGCGGGCAGATGACTGCAACACTCAAGCACATTTGAAGGCTCCCTCCCAAGGGCTGCCTGCAATGTAGGTGGCTACACTAGCGCCCCCTCCTGTATCATCAAATTGCCAGCTGAGCCCACTGGTGCACAGAGGTGCCAAGCAAGATAATTCAGTCCTTAAACTGGTAGCCCATCCTAGCCAACTGGACCAGAGAGCACCGCTCAAAGATCCTCAAAGCTTTTTCTGAATAGAGATGCTGCTGACCACTGTGAAGAGACATCAGAACAAAGTGCTTTTGAGTCTTGTGGGCCACAGCAGATAGGGGCTCTCAGAGGAATCCATATGTCTAAAGAGAAACACTTCCTGTCCATGTCAATGGAATACCCCAAAGTCATTGCTGATTATCATGGCAGGTGGCTTTATTGCTCATATCTGCCTCTAGGAAAATGGCTTTTCTGTCATGAGATTTTAGGTCATGGTGTTGGCCCCTCTGTTAATGAACCACAAACAGGTGAGCCTCTTTTGCCAAATACAAGAAGGGGTCTGTGCCCTGAAGCTCCCTGGCTGAATGGATGCTAGACACATTCCACCTTTTGTAGCACTTTCCAAAGTGATGCACAAGGCAGGGATGACCTTACTGAATTAGATGGAGCCATTCCTAAAGATGGGCTTGGTGGTAGAGACAGTCATGGTCCCAGGACAGCCCCTCATCACCAAAACTTAACAGTTCATTTGGGAGTTTTTTTTTTTTGCTGCAAAGGGCAAATCATTTTGGTCTTGGCAGGAGGCAGTCTTTTTAGGTAGGGCAGGGATCAGATGGCATCGATTAGCAGCCCCCACTTGAGGATCCATTCTTCAGAACAAAGCAGCGCCTTGGTTTGGGCCCATCTTCAGGCTTTACTGCAGTATGTATCCAAGCAAGAAGTTCAGGTCCTGTGACTGAAAAGCGGGGTGGGGGGATTGCTCTTTCTGCCAGGTCCATCTTCCAATAGTGGAAAGGTAGGTCATGCCCAAGCTGACTCCCAATAGGTTAGCTGTCATTTTTTGTTTGTAAAGACAAGGTCTTGATGGGATCCCTAGCTTTCCTGTTTCAGGTTCTTTTCCTAACTGGGAATGGCAGTTATATGTGGCAATCTCTTGTTGCACTAGACCTTGACCTTCCATCATCACATAGGTATGATGGTTTAGCCACCTCCATCTGCCTTCAGATGATCCAGCCAGCCCAATTTCGCTGCAGGATTTGTTGAGTTCTTAGTTTAGGGAAGAGTGAGTCAAATCTCTTTGCTCACTTCCCATTTGCTCCTCTAACTTTTACCCTGAAGCAGTTGGAAGCCTTCCCTTATGATTATATAGACAGTCTGTCCCTGGCACAGTGTGGCCTCTCCAGTGGGAGATGTTGCTTCTCCTCGCTCTGATGATGAATGATGAGGATGCCATCCTTCTAGTCTTCACCTTGGGATGAGCCTCAGTGGGCTTGCTGGCATGGCAGTGCCAGAGTTGCTGGGCCCTGCTGAGATTGGTTTGCTACATTTCTGCCAGGCCTGGAGATGAATTGACCTGGCCCGTAGAGGGTGCAGGCTGGTGGGCATCACGTACAAAAGTGTGGTGTCCCTCCCCCCTTGGCTCCCTGGGCATGAGGTTGTTTCAGGACAGCAGCAGCACAAGAGAGCATCCTAGCAGCTGTGGCCTCATCAGCAGCTGGGGAGACAGCATGGCTGTCCAGCCGTGCTGGAGGTTGCAGGGTACCTCTGGGGGATAGCGGTCCCTCTCCCCAGGGTGAAATCACCATTCTTCCTCCGCTGCCTGCTCTGCCCCTTGCCCAGTCCACCTGGCATCCTCCTTCCTGCCGCAATGCTTTTCTTTCCCCAGGTCCTGAGCAACGCCCGCCTTTTCCTTGAGAACCTCATCAAGTAAGTGCTGGGGTCTTCCCTCCTGAGGCAGTGTGAGGCTCTCAAGCCTGGCCAAGGGGGGGTCAGCCCTGCTCCCCAGCCTTCTGCCAGCCTGTCCCCGTCTCCCTCCCAGAAGGGAGGGGCAGGAACCAGCCATCACCTGAAGGCTTGGTCAAGGTGAGGGAGGGCAAGGGGGGGCCTTCACAAGAGATAACCCTTAAGTGCCAAGTTTTGAACATGGAACCCATCAGAGCCTCCCCCACCACCCCTACTCCTGAGCTGAGGGTTACTTTTGGTCACTCCCGACTTGTAAAAGGATCTCTCCATGAGAGCTGCAGTGGCTCTTGCGCCAGTGCTGGAGAAGACTTGAATCAATGTTGAATCACTTGAAGCCCTCTGCATTGAGTGGTGGGCTGCAGAGGGATTACCTGGGCCCCTCTCCTACCCCCTAGAAGAGCCACTTTAGTTGGTAGTGAAGGTACTGGACCAAGAGGGGGAGAGCTTGCTGTGGGACCCCTGCTAGAATCCCAGCCATCCTTGGTCCCAGGCTGGGGAAACAACCTACTGGCTTTCTAGTTTTGGTGGATTTGGAAAGGGGGTGCTGCCACCGTGTGGCTGCCCATTGCTCTGTGTGCCCTCAGTCTCCTGCTCCCTGATCATTGCATGGTCCCTGTGGGAGAAGCACTGGAATTGGTGGCTTGGGAAACTGAGGCTGAAGCCTCACAAGGGGAAGTCTGTTTGAGACTGTTGGATTTTAGAAAGCTGTCCAGTCACCTTTGGCATATGGCTGCATGCATCAGTCCCTGAGAGAACAGGCTGCAAGAACTTGGAAGATCTCCATTCTTGGAGGAGTGGGAGGGTTGCAGAGAAAAGAGGGCTTGGTCAGTTGGAAGGGGGCTTTTCCTGGGTTTTGTCTTTTCTTTTCATGTCCTAGGCCTGGGTCCTGCTGTTGCATCAAGGCAGCTCACTTGGCTGGAAGCCTGGGCAGCGGTTTTAGGCCAGGAGGGGTACTCTGGAGGCCCCAGGGAAGCCTGTGAACCCCTGGCAGCAGCAGCTGGAAGTTGGTGGCATTTCCTATTCCATAAAATGCAGGAAATAATCAACCTGCCATGCCAACCTTAAAATAGGCTTCGCTTAATTTTAGAGCCTGATCTCCTCCTCCTCCTCTGTGCCCTCTGGTGACCTCAAAGATTGCTCACTCCAGGCCTGGGGTTTCCTGCAGCTACAGAGCTGTATGTGCATCAAATCTTTCTTCAGTTGGGTGCTCTCTTCCCCTATAATTCACAATGCTTAAATTTGCAAGAGGGAGAAATAAGTTTGTGCAGGGCATGTTGTGGCATGTATGTATGGCAGCATTTTGTCTGGGGTAAAGGATTATTAGATCACTTCCCAGGTTCTGAAGATACCAAGCTCTCCTATTATTTAAAATGGAGATGCAGGAATCCCTCTCTACCTACAGGAGAGCCAGGCCCCTTCGTCCCTTCCCCTTGGTTAAAAATCCTGGAATAAATTGAGGGGTTTTGTCTTCTAGCCCTCAGGTTTGGGACAGATGGGGGGTATTTAAGTCACAGAGAACCCCACCTCTGAGGAGGGATGGCAGGCAGGTAGCACTTTGCACAGAGCTGGGGGGATAGTCTGCCACATTTCATCATAGCGGCTCCCTTTCCTCCTTGTGGGCATGCATCCAACAAGCTCCTTCCCTTCTCAGGTATGGCATTCTGGTGGATCCCATCCAGGTCATCTCCTTGTTTTTGAAGGATCCTTATAGCTGGCCAGCTCCATGCCTTGTTATTGGTGAGTTAGATGCTTTGCCCCCCCACTTCCCTTGGGCAAAGGTGAGTCCTGACTGCCTCTGTATCTCTTGAACCCCTGAAACCTTGGTGGAGTTCCAGTTTGGGATATTCTGGCATGAGATGGGGAGTGTTAAGGGTATGTTCCAACAGAATGGAGTGCCCACAAGTTTAGTGGGGAGGGAGGCCCAAAGCCTTTGGGGAGCAGGTGGACTCCTGTCTGGACCTACATTCAGGGCTTGTTTGTCTACAACTAAAATTGATGTCCACTCCTTGTGCCTTTCTTTTCAGTGGCCAACGGCTTTGCCCTGGTGACTCTGCACGTGGAGAAGAAGCTTGCAGCAGTGAGCAGGGCTGGGTTGTGATGCTGTCCTTTATCTGTATTTTACTTTATTTATGTATCAAATTTAGAGATCACCCATCTCACTCAAAGAGCTGAGGTTTCTCCTGGGGATTGGTACTGGATTGTTTAAACATGCTTGGCCATTATGGTTCCTGAAAACAGAACCACTGCCCTTCTGACAGCTGTTCTGGACTCCGTTTAGACAAAGGATAATGAGCAAAAGAAGTGGTCGGTGGGTGACTGTTACGAGTTTATGTGTGGTGTCTCAGGCTTTCTTTTCAGATAACCCTTTCAGGGCATTTCATGGGAGAGAGGCAGTGAAGCAGCCAAGGCTTCATGTAGGGTGTTCTACTTTTCCAGGTCTGATGGGCAGCTACCCTCCAGAAAGTCCTAGTTGGGCAAGATAAAAACTAAAATGTTGACCTGATTACTCTTTAATCCTGTATTGGATTGTTTCCCTCATATGTCATCTTAAGAGTTACAATTTTCTGCAGGAGGGTGGTGGTCTGAGCTGCACCTGAGCCTTTGAAGAATGCTCAGATTCTGTGTATTAAGATGAGCCCTTCTCCTTTTCTCATCAGGGCTCCTTATCTGAGCGCAGTGGGACTGTCCTGCATACTCTCAACCTCCTTATGGTCTTGTGCTTTCCTGCCCTTGTGGTGCTGGCAGTCACCACCATCACACCAGGTGGGTGCTGTCCTGCTATGGGTGCCTTGTGAGGCAGGCTGTCCCAGGACACTTTTGGAAATGAGCTGGGTGGACTAACATGGTGCTTGGAATCTCTTGCCTTATAAGGGCTTCTCCTGAGCCCATGAGCTATTGATGGATAGTGCTGCTTCTTTCCTAACTTCCAACCAGCATGGCCAAAGAGCCCCAGCCACGTTTTGCAGCGGTTCTGGTAGGATTGGTTAGGGTCTCCATGGCCGTCTGAGCAACACGTGGGAAAGCCGCTTTTCTCTGTGCTGGTCACGGCTCACCAGACATTTGGGCTGTGACAGTTTTTCATTGCTTAAGGAGAGAAGGAAGAGCCCTGGGGGAAATCACAGACTGCTTCAGTTCCCGGGGCAGCAGTGAACTGGTTCCTTTCAGTCTTCTAGAGATGCTATGTTCAGACAGGCACCACCCTTCCTTCCTAGCTAGATCCTGGATTCACCACCAGTAGTCCAAGGCTATATAGCAGAGAAGTAAATTCTTTGGGGCTACCCACCTCAACAATGAAGTGTCTCACCCTCTCTTTCCTATCTGCTTCCACAGTTGGGGCCATTTTGGCTCTCTCAGTCCATACCATCCTCTTTCTCAAGCTCTTCTCCTTCAAGGATGTCAACAAGTGGTGCCGTGAGAAGAGGTCAGTGAAAGGCACCAGAGGGCACACAGGTGAGTATAGAGGAACTTGTTCTGGCTGGATCCTTTGGATGCCCACCGTTCCACTGGTAGTGTTGGGAGACACAGAGTTGGAAGACTCCCTCCCTCCCCTTTTGGGGGGAGGGAGAGGGAAGAAAGTTGCCCTTGAGCTACTTTGAACCCATGGCAAAAGAAGAAAAGGCTGAGGAACAAGGAATGGTTGTAGATCCAGCTTCTGATGGCTTGTGGTGATGAGTTAGTGGCCTTTGGGCAGGAGATGTTTTTGTTGAGGAGCTGGCACTTGAGTGGGTGACATTTCAGTGTCTTAGTTTTTCAGAAGGCTGATGGCTCCTGAGCCAATTTCTTCCAGTCTGGCTGAGGGGAGAGTCTGCAAATACTCTGTCAGATGGGCTGAGATAGCTGTCCCTGCTTCTGGGAGTGCAGCTTTTCCATGCCCAATTTAGAGGCCCTGCTTTGCTCTTTTGCTACCTGTCTCTTGTCTGGCACAAGCCACTTCCTGCTCCACATTTGCCTCACCCCTTGGCTGTGGCAGGTTCTGCACCTGATCAGAAGAACTTGCTTATGAGCAAGGCCCACTGGTGTTCCTCCAGAGGTCATGGAATAGGAGGGGGTTTCTAAGTGGATCAGTGGGCCACCGTCACCACGTGCCTTTCTGTTCCAGCTTCAGGGCCACAGAAAGCCAACGGGAACATGCTGCCAAGAGAAGTGATGTACCCAAACAACCTGACTTACAGAGGTAAGGAGACCAGGCTGGCTCATGGGAGGGGCAGGAACTGAGCGGGATGTTTAGCCGGCCTTTGCTTTGAGCTCTTGTTAAGAGTCCACCTCTTTTCACTTCAGATCTGTACTACTTCTTGCTGGCTCCCACCCTGTGTTATCAGCTGAACTTCCCTCGTTCCCCACGGATCCGCAAGCGCTTTCTTCTGCGGAGGCTCTTTGAGATGGTGAGTTTTAGGGTGTGAAAGGTCCTCCCTTCAGCCAAGAGGGTTAGAAAGAGAAGGAACTGTTTTTCCCTGGATGGGGATACTTGCCTGAGTACTGACAGGTTGGTGGGAGGCAACCTGTTACCCTCGCTGTTTTGGACTGTGCTGAGAAGTTAGCTATACTCCCAGTGTTGGTCATTGAAGGTGACTAAGCTGACTGCTAGTAGTCTGATGGGACAGACTGGCCCCTCTGCAGCCAGAGCAGGTCTGTGGATCATCACTGCCACATTGGAGGCCCTGGCCACAGGTGCCCTGCTAAATCAATGGAGGGCAGCTTCAGTGAGGCCACGATTTCTGGGGAAACTCCAGTGCTAGAGAGCCTGCAAGTTAAAGCTAGAGGGACAGTGGTTGGGTGGGACCAGGGCAGGCAAGCTCTGCTGGTTGCACTCACCCCTTGCTTTCCTCCTCCTCCAGCTCTTCTTTCTGCAGCTGCTGGTGGGACTAATTCAGCAGGTATGTGGGGTGGTTCTGGGCCTGCCCTCTTTCCTTTCGCTGTCAAAAGAGAGCTTCCTGTGGCTGTGGCATGTTCTCCTTTTACCTTCTCATGAAGGAATTTGCTCTTTATAGAGCAGGAGATTTCAGGCCACAACTGAAAAGGGAGTGAGGTGGTCTTGGAAGGCTGTAGCCTTGTAAAGCAGGGAGTAAGGATTGGCCTCTTTCCAGAGCTGGTTGTTGTGCCCTTTGATCTGAGGAGACAGACACAGCTGTTAGCCCAGCAGTATGTCACTGGTGCTTCAGAATTAATGAGAAGACCAACAAGATACTTTAACCTTGATAATGGAAGAGTCTACCCAGCCTTTGGGGGAGAGAATGGCTCCAGTGCTGGCTTCTGTGGTATGGAAGTGAGACCCTAAGGCTTCAGCAGGCTTGGTTCATAGTTGCACTTTTGAAGACTGGGAGAGGAGGACTGTCCCTAGCTCAGGAGCAACCTTCCCCAATCTCACTCCCTCTGAGGAGTGGGCTAGGGTGGCCCCTAAGAACAGCATAGGTAAGACTGCCTTAGAGCTGCCTTATAGCTGCTGGGGGAATTGGAGTTGATTGACAAGGATCCTGGGTGACTGGAATTTATGTGCATACAAAAATGGGCTCCCTCATCATCTTATTCTCCTGTCCAAGAGCTAATCTTTTGGGTTGATTCGGCTGGGCAACATGACTTATAATTGAATTGTTTCTGGTATTTCTCTTTAGTGGATTGTTCCCACAATTCAGAACTCCATGAAGCCTTTCCGGGTAAGCTCCACTTTTCTTGTTAGAATGCTGAAGGTCCTTGGAGCACTGTCTAGAACCAAGTCTAGAATAGGGGTGTCTAACTTTGGCCACTTTAAGATATGTGAACTTCAGCTGAGGAATTCTGGGATTTTAAGTCCACACATCTTAAAGTGGCCAAGATTGGACACACCTGGTCTAGAAGCTTGTCTGTTTTGAGGGGAGGGCATATCAGTGGAAGACACCACTTCTAGGATACCTCATTGCAAAGACACTCCCCCCCTTCAGTTGGTTGCAATACAAAAGAGCCCAGCTTTCTCCAACCTGGAGGAACATTCTGTGGTTGGACCTCATACCTGTCTCCTTCAGTGGGAGTGTGAGACTCACTTCTCAGCAGGTGGTGAGGGAACTGAAAGCATTTTGACTCCAGTTTTTGTTTTTTCTCCAACAGCACAGGCCATGTAGCTAAGTACACTGAACAGCATTTCTCAATTGTGCCAAATTGCAGATAGGTGGACTTCAGTCACCTGAAATTTTCAGCAACTGTCCCACAGGCTAGGAGATTATGGACACTGAAGTCCACATGTCTGAGAAGATTGGGAAACACAGATCCTGATATGGCTGATATCCTCAACCATCTAGAAGAAACATTGGGTTATAATTCAGTGGCTGAGAGAGACTGGGGCAGAGCTGTTTGGGGAAAGGAGGTCTGGGTTCAAGTGCCTTGGGTAAGGGGAAGACTGAAGTTAGTCTTCATTTGCAGGATATGGACTATTCCAGGATCATTGAGCGTCTCCTGAAGTTAGCTGTGAGTACTGCAAATGGCTGGCTGAGAATTTGGGGAGTTTTGCTTTCAACTTGGAAGGCAGGAGATGAGGTTCAGCTGGGAAGTGGGTCTAGTCTGCAGTGCTAGGGACACAAACACAGTCTGCTTCTGTAAAGTAGCCCTAATTCTGGGTCCAGGATGGTGGTTTGTTGGCAGGATTGTTGTTGTCATCCCTGGAATGCCTCTTTCAGATTTAAAAATGCCTTCATCATGCATCAGGGCCCAGGGCCCATCTAGCAGGGCAGTAGGGAAGCCCAGCAAAACCCTTCCTAAAGATGGTGGGGAACAGTTGCCCTGGCTTTGAGACTGATGCATCAGAAAGTGGTGCCAGACAGGCAGCTCTTCTTCCTCTAGAGGAAGCAGAGGGCATCAATGAGGCTTCTTTGTCTTGTGCCTCTGGCAGGTTCCCAATCACTTGATTTGGCTCATCTTCTTCTACTGGTTCTTCCACTCCACCATGAATTTTATAGCTGAGATCTTGCGGTTTGGGGACCGAGAGTTTTACCGGGACTGGTGGTGAGTTGGCTGTGTGTGTGTGTGAGAGAGAGAGAGAGAGAGAGAGAATATAGTGAAATGGTCACTTTGAGGATTCCTTGTATCTTGACACTTTGAATGGTCCATAACAATCAGAATGACATTGGATCTCTTGGATTTCAGCAGCCTCTGAGCCTTTGCAAATGTTGCAAGCAGTTTCCTTTGGGTAAGCAGGAGGAGCAGGTCTCCCTGCATTACCTAAATTGGCTACAGCTGTTTAGGATGAAGGAAGTATTTCACCTGTTCCCCACCCACTACCTCCTGTTCAGTTGTATGCAAGACTGCATAGATTAGCGGTGTCATGGATAGTGGAGGGCTCAAGACTGGGAGACCACCAAAGGGGAGGATCTTCAGTCATGTACTTGTTGGAAGGGAACTGGCCTGTTTAAATGAGACAGAGGAGCGCTTATAAGCATAGGGATGCACAACTTTGCTTAGACCAGCATTTCATTCCCATGCCACCTCTGGCTTTTCTGCTCTTTTGCAGGAACTCCGAGTCAGTGACCTATTTCTGGCAGAATTGGAACATCCCAGTCCACAAATGGTGCCTGAGGTATGACATTTTAGTAATGTGTGAAGACTGGGGAAGGAGAGGTCAGTTCTGCTTCAACCCCCAGAATGGTGGACGTTCCTGTATTGAGATGCTTCTGAGGGCTGCTCACTCTGTTTTGAGTCAGATCCTCTCACCCACCTTTTGTGCTGCTTGAAGGGTCTATCTAGCCTGGTAATCTGAAATCCAGAAGGAAGCTCATTAAGAGGATGGAGGAAGGCTTAATCAAAGCTTTCACCCCATGTCTGGAAAAAGAGGACTAGTCTTACCTGGCATGACTCAGCTAGCTTTCCCAAAGATGCAGCCCTATTTCTTTTTCCATGCCAAGGATAGCTGTCCTTTGGGCAGAAGCTCCCCCATTTCTGGAGCTCATATGCCATCTCTACCTGCTTGAAGTAGGGCTGTCAGGCTACCTGGAAGATGCCATCCTCTAGCCTCTCTAGGTTCCCTGCCAAGCTGGCTCTTTCCAAATCAAAGCAGCTGTTCTCAAGGCAAGCAGCAATATCTGGGTGATGCCTAGTGCCTGATGCTTTGGAAAACAT
>JANHZU010008920.1:0-12718 GCA_032468055.1 Acrochordus granulatus | reverse complement strand
GTGGGAGTTGAAGTCCACACATCTCAAACTTGCTGAGATGAAGAAAGACTGTTCTAGTGCTTGCCCAGCTCTTAATCCAGCAAGTGAACAATTCTAGGGCATTTTCCATTTGAGTCAAGGGCCCCTTACCTTTTAGGCGAAAGACAATATTGTTTTGCTCTTTCTGTGCAGGTGATTTATATGCTTGTTTGTTTTAGAGCAGCTGTGGTGCTGATCTTCACCCTGGGATAGCATGTCAGGCCCGGTACCAAGTCGAGCAAGAGTCTACACAGATGTCAACACGCAGAGGCCCCGCGAGTACTGGGACTATGAGTCACATGTTGTGGAATGGGGGTAGGTGACAGTGGATTCTGCAGAAAGTGGATGGCCTGCCCCGCCATATCTCCCC
Source organism: Acrochordus granulatus (assembly GCA_032468055.1). Classification (NCBI taxonomy): domain Eukaryota; kingdom Metazoa; phylum Chordata; class Lepidosauria; order Squamata; family Acrochordidae; genus Acrochordus; species Acrochordus granulatus. The sequence goes on along the minus strand of JANHZU010008920.1, from coordinate 12,330 downwards.
AGTCCTCAAGCCCCTACCTACCCCTAAAGTAGCAAGTTTCCCCCTGAACATCTCCTCTGTTTGGCTGAGCCAGGAGCTGGTGTGCCACTTTCAGGCTGCAAGACTGGCCACAATATCTGCAAGCCACAGAAAGAAGCTAAATCCTCATAATTGTGTGATGGGATCTGGCCAGGCTGACCCTTCATCTGTCCTTTGGCAAAGGCTCTGCAAAATGGTCTTGTCATCTCCCCCAACCTCAGAATCTTCACTTGCATGGCAGGCAGTTCAAAATAATTCATGGCCACTGAGTTTATCTCCTTGTGGATGCCAGAGGAGAAAGCCCCCAGTGTGACCAGAGAACCCTAGGGGATTGGGGTGGAGGCTAAGGGGAAAAGGTGGGTGTGGAGCTTGGTAGAGCATGTGGGGCCTTGTCAGGATAAAGAGCCACTGAAAAGCCATGAGGGCTGTTTAGTCCAAAGAGTTAATGCCGTCCAGTGTTCTTTAAGGCTTCCTGTAATTTGGCCATGGCCCATTTATCGCATTTTTATTGCTTTTATTTTGGAAAAAAGAAAAAAGTTTGCCATATTTATGGAATAAAATATGCTCTTACCAGTGAAAACTGATAAAAGTAGCCCACTACTTAAAATAAAAAGTAAGACCTATGTTAGCTGGTAAAGCTGTGATGTGATCTAAGTGCACAGGTCCATTTTCACTTCGCTGACAGAGCTTTGGACTGTGGTTGCCTGTGTGAGCTCAAAGCTTCTTCCACAGAGCAGGGGCACTGCAGAGCCTGTTCAGGGAAGAGCTGACTGATCACTGTACCAGTGGGTGATGGCTGGGTCCCTTCTCCAGTTGCAAAGAGTGATTTAGGTCCCTTGGAAACACACAGTTGCTAAGATAAATTGGTCCTGAGCTGCTCAGAAGTCTTGTGAAACAGTCACTACTGTTTGGAAGGCTTCACAGGGCTCCAGAGGTTGCCTGCGTGTTCTCCAGCTGCAATTTTCGTACCCTTTCGTGAAGACCTACTTAGAGCAGTTTCAGTCATTCAGTTTTGAAGTTACTAATAGAGGAACTACGTCTTGCAGAGTTGCTCTTCTCCAGGCAAGGCGTAGCTGTTCTACCAACTGAAACGGTTACTAGATGCACTTGGCTGCCAAAGTGCCTCCTTTTTTAATTTGATGCACTCCAGATGCTACGCAAAGTGCTGGCTAGAGGTTCTGGGCATCAAAGTCCAATTCTCATTGGGTTCTTGTTGATAAAATCAGGGCACCCTAAATTCCACTGTAAATGCCTTGTGTGGTACTAATGACAGAGGCAATTTGATTTCCTCTGGCTCCTTGGATGAAAGACTGGAAAGGCATTGAGGAGGAAGCAATGGGTTAGGATAGAGCAGCATAGAAATGTTGCTAAGGTACACAAAAGAATGCAGATCACAGAGTGACCTGGATCTGCCTGGAGAAGCCCTGGGGCAGCCATACAGAGAGCTTGCCTCCTGGAAAGGGAGCATCTGGCAAGTTAATTTTGATCTCTCTCTTTTCCTTTATTTCAATAGTAACCAAGATGACTACCAACTTGTGCGAAAACTTGGTCGTGGCAAATACAGTGAAGTTTTTGAAGCCATCAACATCACTAACAATGAGAAAGTGGTGGTGAAAATCCTTAAGGTGTGTCAGGCAGTATCTTCCTGATTGGGGGTTGGGATGTCTTCTAATGTGGGATGTCCCTCCACCATGGCATGGGTGGGGAGATCCTGGGTTCAAGCCACCTTTCTCTTGGCCAGCCCCACCTTCATTCCCGAATAGGATGATCATGAGAGCATTGCTGCAAAAGTTGATGAGTTACTAGATGTGATTGGAACTTCAGCCTGGGGATTTGCTGGTAATGGGGAGCTGCATGTTGGCTGTATTATGTGTAATATTCTCCTGATTGTAGTCTTGTTTTTATTGTTTTTAATGGGTTTTTGAATAGGTTTTAAGAGTAGTTTTCAGTGTATGCTGACACAGTCACTTTATGTGAGACAGGTAGTCATATAAATTTAATAAATAAATGTGGAATGCTTTGAACTCTTTGCAGTGTGGATTTCAGAGTTAGAACTGTTGGCTGTTTCCTGGCCAACTCTGCTATTTCAGCTCTAGTCTGTAGAGGGGCTGCCCTGGAGGAGAGGTGTGGGTGGCCAGTGGAGGCAGAGACACAACCCCATGCTATCCCAAGTTCCCTGGTCTGGTGTCTGAACTGAGCCAGAGACTTGGTGCCCTGGCGGGGAGGCGGTGCTATCCTCTTGGATAGGCAGGAGAAGGCATGTCAGGCAAAGGCCTCTTAAGTCTAGTGGTAACTGCAGCTGTCCTTTTTCTCAGCCAGTAAAAAAGAAGAAAATAAAACGTGAGATTAAAATTCTGGAAAACCTCCGAGGTGGGCCTAATATCATCAACCTTCTAGACATCGTTAAGGACCCTGTGGTAAGGAGGCATGCTTTTTCTCACTCTAATTGCAGATGGCCCTGCAGGGGTGAGCCACTTGAAGCTGGTTCACAGCAGATATGAACAGAAGGTCCAGTTCTGCTAGAAGCTAGGCTAGTTCTAGGTTCTGGCAAGGGTTTGTGCCCAGAGCCCTCGTATATTGGAAGGGGTAGCTTTCCAGTGCCCAGTTGGCTGGTAAGGTGGAGGCTGGGGTGTTGTGTCTCCTTTCCCTAAACGTAGGGCTGGCTTGATGTGGTGCTGCTTGCTGTCTTGTCCTATTTCCCAATAATGGAGGGAGGAAGGAAGTGCTCAGAGATACTTTCCTTCCCCGGCCCCAAGTCAGGCCCCAGTTTTGTGCGTGGCAACTGGATTATCTCTCTCCATCTCCCTTCCTTCCTAATCAGACCCATCTCAGTCTGGCCCAGAATTATTTTCAAGGCCCAAATTGTGGTACTGATAACTGGTTTGGGGTCCCTTTGGAAAGTTTTCCTGTCTATCTTGCCTTTGCTGCTGCCCCATAGCAGAAGCACAGTTACCCAAATTGAGAAGAAAGAAAGAAAAAGAAAGAAAGAAAGAAGGGAGCACTGGTTAAACCTCGGCTGTCTTTTTATTTCCACTCTTTTTCCTCTGCTGCTGACCCTGTGGCACTGCAGTCCAGGACACCAGCTCTGGTTTTTGAACATGTCAACAACACAGATTTTAAGGTGAGAGGATGCTGGGTAAGTCAAGGAGCCTTTAAATGGATCTGGGGCAGTAGGTCTGGACTTCAACTCCCAAAATTCTCCAGTCAGCCATTCTGGTTGGGGAATTCTAGGAATTGAAGTCCAGACCTCTTAAAGTTGTCAAGGTTGAGAAACTCTGGTCTACAGGATGGCTGGAAAAGCTGTTTCTGTCTTGGAACTATCCCACTGCTTGATTGTTCCCTGAACTGTGTGGAAGGACTGCAGGTGTACTTGAACTGGCTCCATCTTCACTCCCAAACAGGACAATCAAACCGGCTGCGGGCTGAATTGCATTCCCTTCCTTTTTATTTGTTCAGTTTCCAGATTAAGTCTCAGGGCTGTGCAACAGTAGAGGGGGAGCAGGGCACTCCTTATTCTGGAAAGGGGAAGGAATGACAGCCTCCCCCCCTGGTCTCCCCCAAGGAGAAGAGGCAGTTCTGGGCACTAGGCCACTGCAAGAGAAGTGATGCCATTAGCAGAATGACACATTCTTTCTCAATTTTGAGTTCCCAAGGAGGGGAGTGCCTCCTTGGCACTGGAGCAGACTGCCAGTGATTTCTGTTGCATGGTGCAATAGGTGGAGGACCAGTGTGGGGAATTCATCCAAGTTAGAACTTTGCAGGTACAAAAGCTGCTCTTAACCCTTGAGCTTTCTAGGAGTGGTCCTAAATTGTCATGGATGGTTAGGAAGATCTTCTGGCAGAGAGAAACATTTTTTATACTCGGCAGCAATTTACATAGTTAGGAGAGAGCCTTGCTATTAAAAAGAAGTTGATCTGAGTCCAGAGGATGTTTTGCTCATTGCTATTCCCCTTTTATCTTTTTCCCTCCCGCAAATGTATCAGACACTTTCAGATTTTGATATTCGATTCTACATGTATGAAATCTTGAAGGTAAGAGTTGGCAGGTGACTCTGTCTGTGGCAAAGGCTCCTCAGGTGCAGGAGGAACTGAAGTTTGGGGAGGCAGTTTAACTTTTCCACCTGGACAATCCAGATCCTTGTACCAGTGACAATCCACTCCTGTACCAGGAGTGCAAATTTGGCTTGGTGAAGAACCAGAAGGAAGAGAGGCTTGTCACTTGGCATTTTCCATGCTTGGTCCTGGAGCCACAAAGCATCTGAGAGCTCAGTTAAGGAGAGCAAAAGACTTCTTAAGGTCTCAGATTCAGTCCTTGGCAGTGGACCCTAACCCTAAGTGGTGATGGATCTGTAGCAGGCTTTGAAAGGATGCTAGGAAGAGATGAGATGATAGCTGGCAATCGCATAAGCCAGCTTAGAATGTTTGCAGTGCTTAACTGGGACAAAAGGGCATGTCGGTGCATGTGCAAAAAGCTACATTCAGTCAGCACTGTGGTTAGGTAAGTTCGTTTTAGCCCTAAAGATGTAGAGGTTCTTTTGTGCTAACTTTTCCTGGTCAGACATGTAATTTGGCAAAGATAGAGCCACTCTAGAAAGTTGATTTTACTTGTCTCTCTCTCTCTCTCGCGTACATGTACACACATGCAAATCTCCTTTGGGCAGTTGGTATTCAGTTCCATCCCTATTTCTGCCCAGTGGAAGATGAGATCCACATTCTGAAGCTTCGCAGATTGGGCTGGCTTCCCTGCAGTGCGCTAAATCCTATGAAGTGTCTCAGGGGTTTAAGCTGCTAGTAAAGCCAGTTAATATATGAACAATTATGGTTAAGGTAGATTACTTTGTGAAGCTTTTTTAATGAAATTGGCCTATTAATACATTAATAATGGCCACCCATCTCATTGAATGTGACTCTGGGCTATGTACAACCAGTACTTAGCTGTCACAAAAATCCTTGGAAATATAAATAAAAGCAAGATTGCAGGAGAAGAGCAATTAAAAATCTAAACACCATTTAACCAAATGGGATCCAGCAAGGCTGCTAGAAAAGCCACGTTTTCAGGGCTTTCTGGAAAGCTAACAGGGATGGGGCTGAATTCCCCTTGGAGTTGGCAGGATGATGTTCCAGAGGGCAGGAGCCACAGCAGAAAAGGCTTACTTTTCTTGGGTCCAGTCAGATGCAGCTCTTTAGCAGACTGGACCCATAACAAACCCCTCCTGCCAGATCTGGAGGATCTGATCCCTGGGTAGATGCAGTCCCTCAAATATGCAAGATTAGCTAATCTATTCTTCCCTCTGAAATAATGGCCTTTCTATCCTGGACTGTGGCTTGTTCTCCTGGGTAGACTGATCCTGGGGATGTTTGGAAAATCGCCTTGACCAGCCAGGAGAAGGATTCATTGCCATCACCACCTCTGTGGCCACTCTGTTTCCTTGAGGATCAGCTCCCCTGTTTGACCCCAGCATCTGCTCCCTGCCTTATCTCTTGAAATGAAGCAGCAGAAGATAACTGGCTGGAGGCTGGCCTGTGCTTAGAGCCATGTGCCTGGACAGCTGCAGAAGCCATCCCGGATCTTAGGCCACAGAAAAACCAAGTAGCTGAATGCCTTCCATTGGCCCACCAGCCAGGCCTTGAGCTGCCTCTGGATTTCATGGGGCAGGGTTGTCTTTTCTGCCAACTCTCTTCTCCTCCCACTCTCACAGGCTCTGGATTACTGCCACAGCATGGGTGTCATGCACCGGGATGTCAAGCCACATAACGTGATGATCGACCACGAGCACCGGAAGGTGAGGCCACCTTTGAGGCTGAGGTGCAAAGTGTTCACAGACCACTCTGGAAGAACAGTGTGTAGCACTGTGGCCAGCAGGCCCTAATCTCTCCCACTGCCTTGCATAAGGCAGCAGTTGGCCGTCCTGGGTCAGAAGGGGCCCCCCAAGAAGAGGGTGGTTCATGGGGGCTGGGATGGCCTTTGTCCCAGGATCTGGCCCGCTAAGATTCACGTAGGGACACCATTCTGGAGTTTCTCGGAGCATAGCTTGCATCTCTGTTAGGTGCTGGCCTTGAACTCCTCTGTGGCATTGGTAGCTTCAGGCATTTGCCTGCTCCTACATCTGGCTGCCCAGTCCTCCTGTGGATGCACAGTGATGTCTTTGGAGGGGGGGCATGCAGGCAGTTATCTTCTTCTGAAGTGAGCCCAAATCTTCCCAATTTACCTCAGTGCTTTCCAGTCTTGGACCACGTTAGCTTCTGTTTCCAGATGCCAGTCCATGTCTACCTTGATCTTTGGGAAGGAACAAGGAGTAGCTTGTTCCTCCCTAGAAAATTTAGTGCTCAGAGCCTTTTTTAGTTTTTAATTCCCCCCTTCCACTTCCTGCTGCAGCTACGCCTGATTGATTGGGGACTGGCAGAATTCTACCACCCAGGTCAGGAATACAATGTAAGGGTGGCTTCCCGGTACTTCAAGGGGCCAGAGCTTTTGGTGGATTACCAGGTATGCTGTTAGTTCAGGACATGGCCTGCCTGGAGGGAAGAAGCAGGGCAGAACTTCTCTTTCCTGGTAGAGGACAAAGCCAGGTTGCTTGTCCTCTGACCATGAGTGCAGCTAGTGGCAAGAGCCCCCTGTCATGATGGGGCCAGATGCAGCCTTAGCCCTGCTTTTCTGTGATGTGGCCTGCCGTTCCCAGTCCTTCCAGTGGATTGGGAAAGACCTTGAACTGCTGGGACACCAAGGTGCCAATCAAGAAGGATATCTAGGGGAGTGATGGTGGTGAGAGTCAACTAGGCCACTGAGAATCCAGCGGGGCTTTCGGGGGTGCCACTTGGTCTTCCAGAGACCATTTCCATTAAAGCAATGGAGGGAGTGTGGGGTTAGATAACTCTGCCCTTTGTCCTCTGCCTGGGGAAAGGCATTGTGTCTGCTTGTCCTGCTGCTGCTCTGTGGCTTCCCCTCCCTCTGTCCTCTCTTGCAGATGTATGACTACAGCCTGGACATGTGGAGCTTGGGCTGCATGTTGGCCAGCATGGTCTTCCGTAAGGAGCCTTTTTTCCATGGCCATGACAACTATGACCAGGTGGGGTTCCTCTCTGCTAGAACTGGCGCTAACATCCTGCCCCCATCTCCCCTGGCTGATTTCTCTCAGGCTCCTGGCTTTCTGTAGGGACACACATGAGTGATCTGCTCACCCCCCAGAAGGCCCTGCACTTTACAGTCTCATCTGCAGAAAACAGGATGAGTTGTAGGCAGAGGAGAACCTTGTTGTCGTTCTCCATGTGCACAAAAACAGGCTGCTAGAGTGCCATTTCTGACCAGAGGGGTTCTTCCATTGGGGTTGGGAGCCAGCTTTCAAATCTTTACTGCCGTCCCAGAGGGACAAGAGATGGAAAAGGCTGGGGTGGCTTCAGATAAAAAAACACAGTTGGGTTGTGCTGGTTCTCTTCCTTCTTCAGGTTTGGTTCTCATTGGTGGTGTTGGGGGTGGGGGAGAGTTCTGCTTCAGCACCTGCTTTGTGAGATCTCTCAGGGCTTGGTATTTTCCGCACTCCAGTTTAACACCTGGATAAAGCCACTGGGTGAGGTCATCCAATGGCATGGGGAAGGCTGCCATCAATACACAGATGATGCCTAGGTTTACATCACCATCCCTGGCCAGTTAAGTGATGCTGTGGGGTCCTGCCTCTGTTTCTGGGGCTATGGGGGTTTGGATGAAAAAAAAGTGGCTTCAACTCAGACAAGACTGAGTGGTTTTGGGGTTTAGGGCTCCCTTGTTTGAGGGATTTTCCATCTTGTACTGGATGGGGTTGCACTACTCTGAACAGAATCTGTGTGCTCCTGAACAATATGTAGCTTCGGTTAACAGAACAGGTGCCAGCTCTGGTCACTGGGTCATGCACAGGTTCCTGTGGCATACTAGTTGTGCCCGTTCATGGACTGAGAAGCTCTGCACTGGTGGTCGCTCATGCCTTGATCACTTTCTGAATAGAGTACTGCAATGTATGCGACATGGGACTGCCCTTGAAAAGCATTCAGAAGTTATAACTGGTGCACAATGCAGCTCTGTGGGCAGCTCTGTGGGCTCCTCAATCAGCACATATTATACCTCTGCTCCACGAGCTGCATAGGCTGCCAGTTTGTTTCCAGATGCAGTTCAAGGGGATGGTGATGACCTACAAAGCCCTACATGCACAGGGCTGGGTTGTTTTGTTTGAGGGACTGGCTCTCCTGAATTATATCAGCCAATCCCATGGGGTCCAGTAGAAGAAGCACCCTGTGGGTCATGAGTATTAGTGAAGGCCATCTGATGGAGCCCAGGAAGAGAGCTTTTTCTTTGTGGCACCCACCCTGTGGAATCCCACACACACGAACGGACACACATAATCAGATTGGCACCAACTCTATTAACTTTGATATGGCCTTAAAAATGTGGTTTTAACACTGGGTTTAGGAACCCGGGTATGTGGTAGAACCTACCCAGTGGTTTTGGTAATTGTTGTTGGTGTGCTTTTTAAAACCTTGGCTGCTGATTGTGTAGACTGGTTTTTATATGGTTTTATACATGTTTTTTATATTGTACTTTGTTTTTTATATTGTTTTAAGTTGTAAGCCTCCTAGAATCATCTAGGTGAGACTGGCAGCCACACAAATCGAAATACGTGCATGCATACATACATACCAGGAAGAGTTTTATTTCTTTCCCCCATCTTTCATTGGCTCATTCCTTATAAAATGTCCTGCTCTGCTGGCGCTGCAATCCTTGGCACCGTTGCCTGTGACTGAATGACCTCCTTGCCATGTCTGGATCCTTCCCCAGTTGGTGCGGATTGCCAAGGTCTTGGGCACGGAGGACCTCTATGACTATATTGACAAGTACAACGTGGAACTGGACCCCCGCTTCAATGACATCCTGGGCAGGTGAGCAAGGCCCCCTCTCAGAAACTCTTTCCTTTGGTGGGCTATGGGGTGTGAAAAACAACCCTGGACATCTCCCCTTTTCCTCCGGGCAGGCATTCCCGCAAGCGATGGGAGCGTTTTGTGCACAGTGAGAACCAGCACTTGGTGAGCACTGAGGCACTGGACTTCCTGGACAAGCTGCTGCGCTACGACCACCAGACTCGGCTGACGGCCCGTGAGGCGATGGAGCACCCGTACTTCTGTGGGTAGCCTCAGCAGGGGTCCCCCGCATGCGCCACCCCCTTGGCTGGGCCACCCCTGCAGACAGAGCTTTGCCTTGCCCCATCAGCTGACTCTCCCTTCTGCAGAGGCTTCTTGGGGTGCAGCATCCTCCATCTGCCCAACTCTCCTGGGCCCTCTGTCGAGGCTGTTCCTGCTCTCCTACCCTGATGCTCCTCTTGATGCTGCAGTCCAAGACTGTTCTGCCTCATGGTCTTCCTTCTGGGTGCTAAAGAGGCAAGCGGGCGAGGGGGGATGTCTGCCTGCGTCACTGCTGCTTCTCTTTATCTGTGCAGATCCAATTGTGAAGGACCCAGCCAGACTGGCATCCTCCACTGTCCTCTCCTCAGCTAACACACCTGTCAGCTCCTCCAGCATGTTGGCAGGTAGGTACCTCAGCCTTAGCCCAGTGGGAAGGGCCTGCCACCCACACACGACCCAACCCACACACGACCCATCCACACAGGGTGGATGCTCTGGCTGGCATGTGTCATCCAGGAAGGCCAGCCTGGAAGAGGGTGGATGAGACTTTGGCTTCCCAGGCAGTGTCTTTGACCCCATCTTTCCTCCCTTCCTCTCCCCACCTGCAGGGATCGCCTCCATGTCTGCCGCTCAGCCGATCGGCAGCTTGGCTGCCTCCCCTGTCATCTCCTCTCCAAATGCTCTGGGTTCACCAGTCCCCTCTGCTGCTGGAGCTCAGCCGTGACCACCGGACAGCCATCTCTGGCTTTGAGCACGGCCAAGGCCTCAGCCTTGCCCTCTTGCTCCTCATCCCACCTGCCCACCTCTGCATGGCGCTACTGATGCCCAGGGCAGGCAGGAGGACGGTTAGGTGGGGCGGGCAGGCAGAGGGACTGCCTCTGGAATCCCGTTTTTTTGTTTGTTTCTATTGAGTATGTCAAGGAGTCAAGTCCAGGCTGCTGCTGTTGCTGCTGCTGCTACTGCTGCTGCTCTTCTTGGTGGGGCAACAAATGCAGACTCTTGTTCCAGACAGAGGCTTCTTTGGGGTTTGTGTCAAGTCATGTGAGCTGCATTCTTTCCATGAGGACATGGTTAGTGATGCAACTACAATGTAGACACCTAAACGGAGAATAAAATTTATTTTCTATGTCCCTAAAAGGGCAGGTGTTGGGCCCCTGCTTCTTCCTGACGGCTGAATACTTTGGGAAGATGGGGTTTTTTTTGGGGGGGTGTCAAGACGAGGGTGCTAGAATTATACAAAATCCTGGAATTTTGTCATATGGTCCATTTCCAGGCCTGGTCTAGGACTTCTGTGGGTTGGGCATGTAGGAATAAGGTTCCTTTTCCACTCTTGAGATGTCTACGGAATGCCTCTGGGGCTTGGGGGGACCTTCTGCAGCAAAAGTGAGGGTCAGCCTTTCCCATAATTGAGAGCAGGGGAGGAAGGTAAGGAGGTGACCCTTTCATGCCTTTCATTTGGAAGCGCTGCAAGAGGTGAGATAAAAGGGCAACCAAATACAGATCCCAAGGATGCCAACGTTTGATTCAGGAGATCATAAACTTGGGGGAAAATACACCCCCCCAAGTTGTGTTGGGGTATAGTCAAGTGCTCAGTCTGCTCCTTGGTCAGAAGTAGGACCCAGGCAGTGCTGTAACCAGGCCAACTACTGCCGCAGTGGTGTTTTCCTGCAGTCTCCGTGATTAGAAAACCTCACCCAACCCCCCTTTGCCGTTGCTCAGTACCAGACTCTCCTAGGTGGCAAGAAAGGCCCCCTCAAAGCAGCTCCCCACCTCCTCCAAGCCTTCCATCAGTTGCAGAACAGGAGGCCACACTTGTCCCTCCTGGCTCCCCCAGCCCAGGACAATTCCTACCCGATGCCCTTGGAGGGTTCAAGATGCCGCTCTTGTGATTGCTTGTGGGCACCAAAGGATATGAAGCCGCTCCTCAGCTCTCCACTTCCAGATGACTTTCTCCTTGGTCATTGATAGGATCACCAGTTGTCATTGTGGGAATGCAGGACTTCTCTTCCTGACAGGAAGAGCACAAGGGCAGCAAGATGGTGCTACTGCAGCCTCTAATCACCAGGGAGGAAACAGGCAAGTTCAGAGTTACGCTCTTGCTGTTCTTTTCTTGCAAACAGGCAGACTTGGCAGAGCTGGAGCACTTTCGCTGGCAAGCTCAGCCTGCTCTCCTTGGCTTTCTGGTCTCGAGTGGACCCTGTGAGGGGATCAGAAAGCACAGAAATGGGGAGACTGGCCTGAAAATAGAGAAGGTGCAGGGAGGGGAGTCTGCAGAAGGTGGGCACTGTAATTGAAAAATTCTTTTTCATTGCCACTTCTCTCAGATGGTTTAGGGCATCCAACCTTGGCAGTTTTAAAGTGTATGGACTTCAACTCCCAGAATTCTTCTGTCAGAGCTGGCTGAGGAATTCTGGGAGCTGAAGTCCACGCACCCTAAAGTTGCCAAGGTTGGACACGCCTGGCATCTTCCCTGCGTGCTGTTGGACTTCTGGATGCAGCAGCCGTAGATACACATGGAGACACCAAGGCTTAGTCCGTAGAATCGTAGGCTAGTTCACACGGTAATCCCTGAGCCTCTTACTAAAACGCAAGGCTGGGTTTGCACAGCACGCTGTCCCCAGACAAATCTGAACATTTACACATCTCCAAGCCACTGCACCCCACGTCATAGTGCAGACCCAAGCTGCCCTCCTGGTTCTGCTTGGAGGAGGCTAGCGAGGTTAAGGCTCCTGCTCCCCCGGTCCTGGATTGGTGCAACTGCCCCGTTTACCGCCAAGAATGCTCCCTTAACCAAAACCTGCCACTGTAGAGTGGGGAAGGGGCTCGGAGCTCTTTGCTCCACTTCTTTTCCAGCGCAGTGTCTCTTGAAGAGACGGCTGACTGCCCTGTGCTGGAGTATCTCTGGCAAAGGGGAACGTGCCATTCCTCAAAAAACTCCCAGTTGAACCTGAATCTGCTGCCCTGTTTCTGATCGTGACCTTTGGGGTGACAAAGTCAAATTCCTTCCTCTGTACAACAGTCCTTTGGATATCCGAAGAGGGCTGCCCTGTTTCCCTTCAGTCACCTGCAAGCTAAAAGTGCCCAATTCCTTTCCATTTCCAGGCCTGGTCTAGGACTTCTGTGGGTTGGGCATGTAGGAATAAGGTTCCTTTTCCACTCTTGAGATGT
>JANHZU010008917.1:7209-19473 GCA_032468055.1 Acrochordus granulatus | reverse complement strand
TTCCGAATCAGACAATGTGATTGTCTGGATTTGTTTTCACATTTTGTCTCTCATAGTTGAGGTATACCTATGATGACTGACAATCACAGGCCTCTCTCATCTTTTTAAGTGGGAGAACTTGCACAATTGGTGGCTGACTGAATATTTTTTTGCCTCACTGTATGAATGTCCACAGGATATTAAAAAAATTACACATGAAAAAAAAGAGTGGGGCTTAGATTGTATTTGTAGCTGCCAGCTGGACATTGCACTGATGATGTTACCTGGGTAATGTTGTTATGATGATGTTACCTGGGTCCTGTGTAATGAAATGTCTGCAAGAAAGCAACCAAGCTCAGAGAGCACCAAGGACCCCACAGTTCAACCCTCAGCTACAAAGATTCTCTTCTCTTCTGTAAGCATAGAAATATCACATAGCTGAAACCCAATGTTTGCAAATCTTTCTAAATGTTCTTGAAGGTGCACAATTTTCACCCTGAACTCCAAACATATGTTTAATACGGCTGTTAAATTCTCTCCTGCTACTACTTGAGAATGATAATTCCTTGTAGAAATAATTAGCCATGCATATCAAGATTTCATGAATACATTAAGATCTTTTCTGTGTTTTGTCTAAAATGCTCAACAGTTTCAACTCCCAGAAAGAATCTCATCAGCTTAATCATTGCCAGTAAAAATTTCAAGAGCAGAAAAAAAAGGCAGAAAAAAAGACAACAATAAAAGCTGATACAAAATGTTTAAGCCATGACTCAGATTAACGGTCTCACTGCCAAGGTTTTTCTCTCTGTAAAGCTTCTTTTGCATCAGATATCATCTTGGTTTTCTCTCTGATATTTACAGAAAAAAATTTTTTGAAGGGATCAAAAGAAACCTAATTTCTAGTTAATAAACATTCCACACTGATGTTGCCAGTCTACAAATTTATGTATGGATTTCTAATGTTCTCTCCAGAATGTTTTGTGGAGGTGAACTGTTCTGAATTATGAAGGTACAGCAATATTTTTCCCACCTAGAACCTCAGTTCCACAACTTTGGAAGTAAGCTTTACCCTGCATTATTTTCTCTTGGTTAGCATCAGGTCCTTCTGCTAGTAAGTATGCTAAAGCATAGAACAGTCCAGGACCTTTTGCTTGTGACCCCTTCTTTTCAATCTCCCCGCTCATAAAATAATTCCTGAAAACATTACAATGTTTACCTTCCCATATACAGAGAATACACCTGGTTGCAAAAGCTTTCCTTGGATCCCAGCCAACATGTTCACAGAATGCTCAGACTATAAACCTGTCATTGAAGGAGAAGAAGAAGCTCAGTGATTGTGATGGCTTATTCAACAAACCCTGATTTAAAATCCTGGCTTAGCATTATGCATGAATTCATAAGCTGGGTAAAAAAAGGAACTCACCAGTATAGCAAAATGTAAGAGACAAATTAAGATGGAGGCATCTGCATTGGATGTCAAAAAAGTCAAGATGGCAACTGAATTAAACAATTGAAGCCCCATCCCTTTTTACATTCCTTGCAGATGCCATTTTGACTTTTTCACACACACTCATCCCCCTGGATTAGAACAGAGGAAGAACTGAGAAATGAAAATACTTTGAAAGTGTTGGAAATTAAAGGGCTGCTTCAGGAAGATGCCAGATGCCAAGAATGAGGCAAACACAACAATAGAAAAGAAGCTGACCTGAGAGAGCTGGAATCTGCTTTATAAATAACAATTAGTGGATTAGAGAAACAGTTTAGAACAGGTTTACTTGGATGCTTTTATTTCTGTTTACTTCGCTTTGCTTATAGGGTGAACTGCCAAGATTTCTAAAATAAGCTTTTCTTTCTAAAAGCATTTCTGAATAGAAGCTTCTCTTTTTGTCTTATTAAATCGTCACAGAAAAACAAAATTCATTTTGGAGTCTTGAAGCCTTATTGTTAATTTTATTATCAGTCTTGCCAATTGCCCTAGTTTGGCTGGGATAGAAGAGAGAATTAGCAGTTCCCATGTTTTTTCCTTAAGTTAGCCATGTGTGCCAGTTGTGGTCAAAAAAGTCAAGATTGCATCAAGTTGCACCATGATGCTGCAACAGAAGCACCACCTAATTTTAATATGCACCGCATGTGCAACAAACATAAAATCAGGCAGGGCTTCAGATGCACCCTTGTGGCTCCCATCTTAACTTTTTTGACTGTGGACACTCTTGCTTTGATTGTTGTCTCAGACAACTGCTCATGAACTTTAAGGCTATATATTTATGTTGACACTTATATGGAATGGGAACTATTTGGCCCTCCATCCCAGATAATACTGCTCACTAGAGTTTCTGCTTTTGGGATAAGAATTGCAAAGAAACAAATAGCAACCCACCAAAAACAGAAAAATTTCCCAACATCATACTCATTTCTAACAAGAGGTTTTATTACATAGGGCATAAATAAAGACCTAGAAGTATTTGTGTATCCCACAAATTCTATCATCTGTCTGTCTGTCTAACTATCTATCAATCTATCTATCTAATCTCACTCTCAAAGTTATACTTCATTTTCATAAAATCATGAAATAATAGAGCTAGAGGGAACATCAGCAGTTATCTGTCCTACTCCACATCAGTCAAAGCATTTCAGCAGGTGGCTATCCAACCTTCACTAAAAAACCTGCACGGAAGGGAATGTACCACTTCTTCCTACCTCCTAACCTGAATTAAATTCTCAGCCTTCTGGACAGACAGAGACAAATCCACTTCCTTCATTGTGTAACCATCTTTTGAATATCTGCTCACAGACCCAGCTCTGTTCACTGTTCCAATCTCTTCACCCTGCCTTGGCAGCTCCGCTTCCCCTTTGAAACTCACCACAATGTCTTTGTTTAGATTACACTGCTCAGTGGGTCCAAAGCTAGCATCAAAGTCTGCTGGTGCCTGTCTTTTCATGGTCAAAATCCATCAAAGCGTGCCTCTGGAAAATCATACACTACTGAAAGTTACCAATGGTTATCATGTTTAAAAAAGATCTTACACTGAGGATTAAGGAGAATAGTTGAAGAATAAAGGTGCGTAATTTGCATCTTGAAAAAATTATTGAGCAATTTACTTCCACATTAGAAGTGAACTAGTGATTACACAGACAAAGTCTGCACATGTTAAATTATAAGGGTAGGGAAGTATTGCTCAGCAAGATTTCCATCACCCACTAAGCTCTTGTTGGAAGGTCCACCTCCAGCTACCACTTGGGTTAAGTTTTTCTGAGGTTCCCCCATACTGGTAGAACATGGTTCCCAAGACAATATGGAAATAGACAGCCATGCTGACCTTTAAGAATGGATTGAAAATGCGTCTCTTTCATATGGTTTACGGTATAAGCTGCCTCATCAAACTTTTATTTCTGTTATGATTTCATTTTGTTTTTACATAATTTCATTCTGGAATTTTGTTGGACCCACAGGGACATCAGGGATAGGTGAGCTAAAATTTAAATATTGCAGATATATTCTACTAGATTAAAAACAGTCTTTCAAAAGGGGATAATTATTCTGTAATTTAAATTTCAAGTTCACATAAACTCTGGCTGCCTCTTCTTCCACATCCTCAGAAATTCCCTATTATGTTTAAGTATCTATACTTATACAAAGTGGAAGAAATTCCCCCTCCTAATACTGTATAAGAAGCAGGATTTTCATGATTTGGAAATCCTTAACTTGGAAGAAACCAAATCAAGCATACAACAAAACAAGTTAATCAACATGATTTTTCAGAGACAATGGGTTAACTTTCTTTTTTATTCTCTTATCTCAAGGAACAATTTTCTTCTTCAGTTACGACTATAGCAACACAGGTAATGTTTAAAGAGGCCAGTGCTATTTATAGCAAGAAAAAGGCTAAAAGGCAAGCTCCTGATTTGACCACAGATCTACATTTCAGAGCAGGAATGGACAATGGTCAGCAATTTCATCTTTAAAAATCTTTCAGGGCCATCAGCCAGGACAAGAATATTTAGAATGTGAACTGAGACATCATATCACACTAAGCCACAGAACATTACAGTGTATCATAGTGCTATGTATGAGCCTGACCATTGTGGCTTATTGAACAAACTGTGGTTGAAAAATATTGCTTAGCATGATACATGAACCTAACCTTTGCTACAGAGTTCATTGTTACATCCCTCAGTTTGTTACAAAAATGCTTCCTTCAAACAGCATAATGTCTATATTTTGACATGTTCAGATATAAAGGCTTTTCTATATATTATGCCAATGATGGCTGGAATGTAACAAAATCCTTTCTGCAATCACTTGGTAAGTTTAAGAAGGTATATCAAAGCAAAATGCTGGGGCTTTGCATTATTCTTACTCCAAATCTCAGGAGATTTTGGTCAAGCAAGAAAAAAAAATCAAGGTTTGAACAATGTAAGAACTTCACAATTCCTTTTAATGTTAATTCTCAGAGGCATTTTCTAACTTCTTGGCTTCTTGATCTTTTTTTCTAAAAAAAGACTGTTTAAAAACAGACAAACTTGCCTAATTTTATGCACAGTTTGCATAACATTTTAATGAAAGCTTTCACTTCTTTGAACATAACTTTGCCCATGTAATTATGAGGTGGTTTGCTTGCCAAAACAAGTGACCCTTTTTGGAAAAATAACAGTCAAATCTAAAAGTGCTGAAGTGATACAGATCCCCAAGGGAGAAGCAAATGTACAAAGAAAGGGTTAAAAATCCATTTTTTGCTTTCTACTATGATTGCTTTACATTTTTATCTCCTTTTTTTTAAAGCTGCTCAGAATGGTTAGGAGATTCTCTTTGGCTGTTCCTCTTCCTACTAGTCAAGGTGATGAATACTCCTTCCTCCTCCTATCTTCCCACAACTCTGTGAGTTGAGTCAAGCTGAGAAAGATTGACTGGCCCAAGGTCGCCCAACAGGCTTTCATGCCAAAGACGGGACTAGGACTCACCATCTCCTGCTTTTTAGCCTGGGGCCTTAACCATGAGACCAAACTGGCTCTCACATTGTTTCCCAATGAAATGTAACAACTAACCAAAAGTCATCCAGCAATCTTGGCTGGATTTAAGGGTAAGTCACTGTACTGTGACACTTAAGGGCACATGTTGCTGCACTGGCTCTTAAGCATGGCTGCATTTAAAAAAATGGAAAAGGAAAATATGAATCACATAATATGGAAAGCTATGACAACCTGATATGGAGGTCTGCTATGATTCCTCCATTGTTTAATTTTCTGTCAAGATTTATCTTAGCAGTGCATAATGCCTCTAAGGCAATGTTATTCATTATGTTTGCTGCAATACAAATCACTATGTTAATCAGTGCTGAATATAGAGAAGAAGAAAAATACCATTATAAAATATTTGGCATTTAATTTTAGCACTTAAACATGCTTCATGACAAACAAAATAATAATAATTTTCTCTGTACTCATCTTGGTGAATTTACAGTTACATTGATGAATAAAGAGTAAAATACTCAGTTATCTCTTTGGCTGCATAAAGGCAATTTTATTTTTCCCGTGATATCCTTCTGTGCATCAACACAGAATATTTTGGTAATTCCCACACATGTTATCCTTCTCACTCCTGCTTGTCTAAGATTTAGTCATGGTTCAGCTTAGCCTTATTTCAGAATAAATCTTTTGTTTTTATTGCTTTCCTCAATAAGCATGAAAAATATTTATGCGAAGATACTATTAAAAACCACTATGCAACCCTTTATTTTCATGTTTTGAGTGCAGTCTGCTAAGAAGACATTGTGTTTTTCTGAATTTTATTTTATTTTTCTATTGTAGTATTTTATGGTATTCTTTTCAGCACAGTGTTTATTGTTCCTTTAAATAGAAAGAATCCTAAAATATTATTTCATTGGAAGTGAACATATGGTATGATCAAAGGTTTCATGTTGCTGAGTTTCATTTTTATAGAGTTGCCAGATTAAAAGCATAAGAAGGCCCAGTTGTTAGAAACATCATGCAAAATCATGCATTGCCTTCCAATTCAGATTCAGCTCTCCCACAGAAATTGGATAGAGATATATAAGAACACAAATACATAAGTCAGTTAAAGGTGATGTGATATGGTTGTATAATCTATTGGATTGTAAAACCAGCCACTAGTTTATTCTAACCAAATGCCATTTGGTGAGGGATTCTGGGAGAATGAACTCAGTTTATCTGAGAAGTAGTATGCTGGAGGAGACTGGTATAAATGTATACCCTGTGATGTCCAAATGCAATCTTGCTCTTTAAGAGCCAGTTCTCAGATGGTCACAATGTGCTACAGGTCCACAATTTATTTCCTTCTCTTTCTCATGTAGAAGTACATTTTTTCTTGTTTTCAGCTAATTTATTTGGTTTTAGTTAGTTATGGTAGTTCAGAACTAGTGTTAGCTGGGTCAGACCACCAAATGAATGACTTGTTTTTTGTACTCTTTTTCTGGCTAGCTGATGTTTTCTTTTCATTTGCTTTTGTTTTGCTTGTTCTCAGCAATCCAACCCTGCAAGAAATGAAGATCTTCCCTGGCTGACCTCAAACTATTTTGTGAGGAATGGGAGACATGGACATAAACAGAGACATGCAGAAGTTCTCTTAGCCAGAAGAATGTGTAAGGTAGCCCTCACCCTCACTGGGGATGGAACAGTTTCTTCCTGCCATTGTTCAAAAGCCATTGTTATGACGTAAATCTGTCTGCATGAACACAAGGAGAATTTTTCCTCAGCTAACTTTTCTCTGCATCCAAACACACAATGTGATGGGGGACCTATGGATGCCCCTGTTACACTGCCTTCCTACATATTCTCCAACTAAATATTGTTGTTTCACTTGAAATCTGCAAGTGGCTCTGGCATGCTGGATCACCAAATAGTCTAAGGGGATTTTTGGATCCATGGCTATTTAAAAAAGAATCCTTGCACACATTCTCCTAATTACTCTGCTTATTAGTATTGAGAATGGTGTCACTCAGTAGTATACAGAGTTAATTGTCTTCTTAATGGCCTTCCTCATTCCATTAAGTCAGGAACAAGGTTGGCCTCTGAATATTTTGGATCACAACACCCAGTGAATCAAGCTAGTGTGGTCAATGATCTGGGATTATGAGGATCAAAACAATTAGAGCACCTTTGTTCTGTGTGCTAATGAGACCCCAAACTCCCTGGAAGAACTGAGCTATGGATGCTTCCTTTCCTTAAGTTTACTAGTGTTTTTATTTTTATTCTGAGTTCTTTTATTGTTGGGGGAAGATATCTTGGAGGGGGCAGCATTTCAGATTCAAAGACAAAAAGTATTTCAGCATCCTGGAAGATACTCAAATAATACTTGTCTACATCTCTTTCCAGAATCACATTGCTATTTTCTGTAGATGCAGTACAATCCTTGGATGAGATGTGTTTTGTTTAATCTGGCTGCAGAGGGGTGATGCACAAATGGTCTACAAATAATGACTTTATTCTTGGTTGAAGTGGTAGGCTCAAGAGAAGGAAAAACCATTGCCTTTATTCTTGTACAGCTATAGAAACAAGCACCTCAGAAAAATCTAGAGGACAATTATATATTTGGTGCATTTCATGTTTCCTTCATCAACCCACCAGCCACATCCAGAATATCTTCTAGTACTACAATATTTGCTTGGTGGACATTGTGGGGGTTGCCAGATCATAGGTTGGGTTGGTTAGAATGAGGATGTATTGCCTACCTGAAATTGCAAAGCAGACCATGATGACTGAGTGGGGAGAGGGCTGGAGGGAGAGGAATTGAGCCTGGAATGTACAGGGCTGTGGTGCTGGGTCACTAGTGCTGGAGAAAAATGGTTTTGCTTCCTAGTTGAAATGGATTAATGACATAATACTCTTAACTCAAGAAAAATGGAGCCAGTTTGGTCTAGTGGTTATGGTAACAAACTAGCAACTGGAAGGTTGTAAATTCTAGTCCTGCCTTAGCCATGAAAGTTGGCTGGACAAGAGATGGTAAATTCTACTCCTACCTTAGCCATGAAAGCCAGCTTGGTGACTTTGGGCTAGTCACTCTCTCTCAGCCCAACCTCCCTCACAGGGTTGCTGTTATGGGGAAAATAGGAGGAGGAAGTTGTGTCGGATATTTTTGTCACCTTGAGTTGTTTATAAAAATAATAAAAGCAGGACACAAATAAATTTTATTTTATTTATTTATCAATCATATTTCTATGCCGCCAATTTTCCGAAGACTCTTGGCGGCTTACATGGGTTACTGATTATACATTTTTTTTCCTTTATTTTACCCCGCCCCCCTCGGCTGGCTGGTGATGTTCATTTCCGGGGCGTCCTCCGAGACTCCTGCTCCGCCCCTGGGATGGGCGAGTTTTTCGCTCCGACTTCGATGTTCTGTCGCGCCAAGTCGCTCCTCCTCCTTCGATTTGCCGACCAGCAATTTTTCCCTCCGAAGGAGGTCCCCATTAATCTACTTGCATTTTGACGTGCTTTCGATCTGCTGGGTGGGCAGGAGCTGAGGCAAGTGACAGGCGCTCACCCCGTCATGCGGAGCTTGCGGATCGAACCTGCCAGAGTGCCGGCCATTTCTGGACGACATATCTGGCGGCACTAATCTGCTGTGCCACCGCACCTCTTTGTATAATTTGATGTGCTATTTAGTTAAGCATTTTGCTGTACTGATTTTCATTACATTATTATATTGTGTTATACTTATTAATTTAGAGGAGCATATAGCAACATACAAACACAAACAATATGTATACTGATAGAAGAGAGTATTTGTAGTTCAGGACTGAACTGTAGGTCCTTGGTGCTCTCTGAGCTTGATGTTTTCTTGCAGACATTTCATTCTCAAACTAGGTAACATCATCAGTGATAGAAGGGAGCGAAGTTTGTTGATGTTTGATGTTTCATTACTAGTTTAGTAATGGAACATCTACAGGAAAACAACCAAGCTCAGAGAGCAGCAAGGTCTCCACAATATGTATAACATCAGATTTAGTAATTTTGATGAAAAAAGAAAGAGAAAGAAAAAGGGAATGGGAGAAAAACTCCTGAATATTTATGTTATAAACAGAACAACTCCAAAAACTTGATTATATTGTTTGAATATTTTCT
This sequence comes from Acrochordus granulatus, assembly GCA_032468055.1. NCBI lineage: Eukaryota > Metazoa > Chordata > Lepidosauria > Squamata > Acrochordidae > Acrochordus > Acrochordus granulatus. The sequence continues at coordinate 10,398 of JANHZU010008917.1, read as the reverse complement.
TTCTTGCCTTTTTTTTCCAAAATAACAACCAACAAAACTGGTTCAAAAACTTGTCAGTTGACTTCAAAAACTGACAAACAACACACATTGAGAATCCATTGCTGCAAATGAGGTATATATTTCTCCTTTTAATATTGTATGATAATTTTTTTAGCCAGCTCACAATTGTTGATGTCTTGGTAGATTATAAATGCTGGGAATATACCCCAAAAGAACATAAAATATTTAATACACAGTGGTCAGTCCAGAACCTTGTAGGTTTGCTACATTTATAAGAAACTCCCAAATACTTAAAAAATAACAATTAGAAACTAAAAGTTCTGATTTTAAGGTTCAAGTTCTTCGAAGATGAGAGAATTTTACTTGTATGAGATCTATTATTTGATGCTGAAAAACACATGGCTGGACCATTTTAGAGACACAAGGATATCAGAGGAAGATACAAAGTCATAAGAATGAACAGTGGAGAAAATGTGAGTCATATAAACTTAGTTATGACTAAATCCAATTGAAATCTATTGAAATTGAAGAGATGTTAAAATAATGTTTTCAGCGGGATGATGAATTCAGTCTTTGGAATCAAATGTCTTTGAAAGATATCGTTCAGGAAACATAATTTAAAGCACAATCCAAAATGTGTTGACTCAGAAACAAGAGTCAACAATAAATTATAAATAAATATATTTAAATAATAAATTTAATAGCATTTTTGGGACTTAGTTTTGAATAGCTTGCCTGGAGCAACACTCCAAACGCTGAAGCAGAATTTGGAAAAAAATAAATATAACTATGTCAGTTTTTTAAAAAACTTCACATTTAAGTATAATTATTTCTCACTTATTTAACCATCACTCCTATTATGTTGAAGGAGATTTTTTGTTTATAGCTCATAATTTTAGTCATAACTAGTTTTAGCTATCTTTAGATCAGGTATTTAGCTATTTTTAAGTATTTGTCAGATAATTCAATTACATCTAATGATTTGAATGATACATTCAAAAATAATTTTGAAACATAAACCTTTACATTCAAGAAAGGAATCAAGATGAACCTTTCTTAATTTTTGAATTATAGTCTATCACGTTTTAGAAAGGAATATGCCACTAAAATTATTCCAGTTTATATTTACAAATTGAATGTCTGAAATATATTAATACAATTTTTTTGGAATAAAAGCATGCTAGGATAAATTGAAGGCCATACAGGAGTTAAAACAGATGGAAATCAAAACTCTTAAATCAGATTGTATTGTTATGCCACAAGACTGTGTTTTTTATTGTTTTAATTAATCTATCTTTCATTCCCATAATGGACAAAATAGAGAAAGCGCAGAGAATTTATAAATCCTTTCTATTGCTGAAAAAAAAACCCAGAAGAGACCATTTCATTATTATATACTCACATTATTAGTATTCTTTCAAGGCTTTAGTTTTAGGATAAAAAAAAACTTAGTATGAAATGTAAAAATAATTTGTTGCATCAATAGCTTAGCAGAAATGCTTTATTGGCATTGATTTTAATGTGTATTAATTTTAGAGAAAAAAGTAAATAGATTTTTAGTTTTACAGAAAAAAGTAAATAGTTTTTTAAAGTACAGCATTAGGCATTTAAGATCTATCAAATATGAATACAGTATGAATAAGTCAAGCTTGGGTTTGCTAGACAACTCCTTATAATCAGTTCTGGTCAAAATGATTAAACAAGTAATAGGTAAAACCTATGTATATGTGATCAGATGTGCAGATGGGCCTTTGAGTAGGTGAGACTGTGGAATATTCCAGATAGGATAGAAAGCTAGGGAAATACACATTTAGCTCAAAGCTTAATTTGGCAGGTAGAAAAATAATAAATAATTCATTTAGGGCAGTGTTTCTCTACCATAGAAACTTTAAGATACATGGATTTCAGTTCTCAGATTTTTAGCTGGCTCGGGGATTCTGGGAGTTACACTCCATGCATCTAAAAGTTCCTAATCAGGATTTAGAGGATTTTCAGTTTGATATAATGTAAGTTCTAAATTCTTCTTCTCAGTGACTGCCATTGAAAGATAAATAATTTTATCTTTGACTGAATTGAGCAAATTCCTTGTATGACAATCATTTGGAACATATTTCAGGAGATATTTAAAAAGATGCGAGGTTTTATTGTTAATTTGGTAAGACAATTTAAAATGGGGGGTGTATTGTGTTTTAAGAAGAATTTGGCAATAATGCTTGGCAGAACCAGATGGAATATAAATCATGCTTGTCAGCTTGTCAAACTGAATAGTTTCCGAGATTTGGTCCAGGAACTTGTCTTTCCAGATGATTGTATTTAGGTAATTCTAGTTGAAAATCTTGCAGCACTTCAAAAAGAGAGGTGCGATGGTTTTTGTAAAGAGTTTTCACTTTTTGGAGAAAGAAGCTATTTTCATCATAGGTATTGTTTTAGACGAAAACCTACAAAATGTCAGATAGGTTCTTGACATCTAAGGATTTAATTGAATTTTGTTGAAATGTCAAAGAATACTGAATACTGGAACAGATGGGAGATAAAATGTATTTCCCACAAAATCTACGAGTGGGCATTCACTGTGATCGGAAGACGTACTCATCACAAAAGCACACCACCTCTTCTCCTTCTCCTTCTGAAGGTTTTTTTTTAATCAGCTATGTTGTATGTTGTCTCTGTCTCATTACCTTTAAGACTTCTGAAAATATAGATGGTTTAGATTTGCTTCAGAGAAGCTCCATTTTGAGTTTCTGCCTCTTTTTAAATGCGTACAATGGAGAATCATAGAATTTTGGAGTTTGTGTAGCCATTTAGCCCACTGATTCCAACTCCCTGTGCAGTGCAGGAATCAAAGCATTCTAGGTACAGTAGATAATTCTCTAGCCTCTACCTGAAAACATCCATTGTCGAGGAACCTATCACCTCTCTAGATAATTAGTTCCTTTGTGAAATTGCTCTTACTATTGGAAAGAGTTTCCCCCCCTAACATTTAATCAGGATTCTATTTCATGTAATTTAAATCCATTATTCCACATTCCACATTCTGGAGGGATTGAGAAGACATCTTACTTTTTTCTTGTATTACATTCCTTCAGACATTGAAAGACTGCTAACATATCAGTACATACAGTGGGGCAAAAAAGTATTTAGTCAGCCACCAATTGTGCAAGTTCTCCCACTTAAAAAGATGAGAGAGGC